>CM040242.1:179621691-179654410 GCA_022545495.1 Chrysanthemum lavandulifolium | reverse complement strand
ATAGTCCACGAATATTAAGTGTCAATTTCCCGATAATGCTCGTATTTTATATCATTTATATGGATTTACGCTTGTTATCCTTTATATTTCACTCTCAGGTAAACTACGAGCATTGGAGCTAATGAGACGCGGATTTGGAGATTTTATTAGAAATTTATGATAGTGTGCCGACTGTGAAGAAGCTACGGTGTAACTCCATCTCTCACATTATGCCGTAGCTAGCGCATGACTCAGAAGACCAACTCAGCATTCAATTACGGCATAACTTCCAACAAAGGATTACGCCGTAACCAATTAGGTCAAAGGATGCTCCACGCCGCCACCAGATACGTTGTAACTCCTTCCATTGATTACGGCGTAATCATACCTGTATTAAATATAAGGCGTACCTCATTCCATGTGTTACGCCGTAACCACTTTTCTCGAGAGCATAATTATGGAATTGTTAAGGTTACGGCGTAACTCCCAACTTAAGTTACGCCGTAACTAGATCGTGCCTATAAATACAAGCCTTAATTTTTGCATTTCGCATCATTCACTCCACACCAAAAAACAGAGAAAGTCAAGAGGGGTCCAAAGGCAGATCTTGAAGAGCATACGGAGCCATCTCCAAGGGAGAAATCACTCCCTAACGATAAGCATTAGCAATTATTTTATCTTTTACTTTTGATTCATGTATTTCATTATGTCAAGCATTGAGTCTTTGGTTTCATTTAATATGATCAGCTAAGCACCTTTGGTGCTAGCCTAGTTATGATTCCTTAATTGTTTTGTTTATGTTTACATGCTTCTGTATAATTGTTTCTAGTGTATGCATGCATAGTTCATTGGTAGCTACCCTAGCTTCGGTAGTTTTGAATGGAGGTAGTGTCTAGTTGCTTAGGAGAATTGACCAACTGACCCTAAGTAGGTAGATTGATTGAGAAGGGTAAGAATTGACCAACTGACGAACCTTCCTCGCTTGCGCGAACTAACCAAATGATCACATGTCGTTTAGATGAACTTAAAAAGTTAGGGAGGAGTGTCTAAGATGCTAGCGCCTGGGCACTCATTGTTACAAATCTTGCATGTAAAGGTGCGTAATGACTTGGCCTAGGGACTAAAAACAACTGTACTTTCAAGGGTCGTAGCTTGATCTCTGGTGGAAGCCTTTGCTGATAGGTTAGGATGAACTAACCAAATGCTGTCCTAGCGACTTAAAACCCCACTTGAATCAATTGGAAGTAGTTAGATGTAAACATAACATGATAGGATGAGTAACTAGGTTAGTACACTTTACCCCTATTGATCACAACCACTATTTTATTTGTTCGCATTTATTTCTTGTTTTATAGTTTAGTTAATCATTTCAATCCTTAAAACAATTAAAACCAGTGACACCTAGACTTAATTAAGAATTTGCTCACATAGCTCTTGGGACGACCTCGGTTTTACTGATTACTACACTACACACGACCGGGTACACTGCCCGTGAGTGCATAAGGTGGACCATAGGTAAACAAGACACTATAAATATTAAAACCTGGTCAGAAAACATGCATCAATTTTTTGGCTCCGCTGCCGGAGAGTTATATTAGGATTTTTATTTAAGTTTTTATTTTTATTGTTTCTCACTATTGATTTTCAATTTCAGATATTAAGACTCTCACCATTAATGATTATCTTACCACCTCTAAAGTAGAACAAGGGATCACTGTTCCAGCTCTAGGAGAAAATGTTAGATTCGAATTCTAGGGACTACGTCTGGAAGAACTATGTAGTTTTTATGGAAACAGGGATGAAGAAGCACATGAGCATATCTCTAAAGTCTATGAAATCACTGATTTGTTTCATGCACTAGGTGTCTCCAGAGACCATATTAGGATGAGAGCATTCCCATTCACTCTCAAGGGAAGAGCTAGAGACTGGCTGAAGAAACTACCTTCTGGATCTATTACAACATGGAATGCATTCAAAAAATCCTTTCTTAAGAAATATCTAACCCCTGCAATGATCCTTCAGCAAGTTGATGAAATCAGAAGATTCTGTCAGAGCAATGATGAACAGTTATTTGCAACTTAGGAAAGATTTAATGAAGCCATCCTCAAATGCTCCGAGCATAAACTCAACAAGCACGAGCAACTGCAAATATTCTACAACTAGCTTAATATCAAGACTCGACAAATGTTAGACTCCAAGGAACCTATCTCTTTGATGACTGCTGATAAAGGATGGATTAGAGTTGAAGAAGTTGCCCTTCATTCTTCATCCTGGAATGAGGATTGGGAGGAATGCCCATTGGAACTACAGTCAGTAATTAAGAACTTGGAAGAATTTGAGTCTGACATGCACTCCCTTACTGAAGAAGTGAAGATGGTAAAACATAAGTTTGATAGCCCAGTTGAAGGAAGAGTGACAAACCTCGAAAAAGCAATAAATTAAAAAGCTTGTGAAAGAATCTAGCAGGAAGCAAGAGGAAAGCGAGAAGCTGTTATGGAACATCAAGAAAGACTACAACCATGTACTAAGGACTCAAGCAGCTGCTATAAGAAGATTGGAGAATCAGGTCGAAAAACTTGCCGAATCGGTTAGAATCAGAGACGAGGTGGAACTTCCTAGTACAAGTGAAACCAATCCTAGGGATCTGGCCCATGCTATCACAACGCGAAGCGGATTAAACTATAAAGAACTAGCTTATCCCTCAAACTCAGATATTCAAAATGAAGAAATCCCTCAAGACAACAACAAGGAAATGGGGGCTACTCAACCAACTTTGTCACAAGAAAAATTTTGACCTTATGTCCTGCCCATACCATTTCATGGAAGAATTAAAAAGGAGCAAGAACGATTACAATTTCAGAAATTCATGGAGAAATTACAACAACTTAGCATAAACATCCCTCTCGTGGAAGCATTTGAACAAATGCCAAAATATGCTAAATTTATGAAGGACCTCCTCACTCATAAAAGACTTTCTGATCGGACACAAGTTACCTTGAATCAAAGGTGCTCTGCTACACTTCTTAAGGACATGCCTCTCAAAGAAGAAGATCAAGGAGTTTTACCTTACCTTGCACCATCGGAGGTATCGTGTTTGAAAAATCCCTTGCCGACTTGGGAGCCAGCATCAGCCTTATGCCATACTCGCTTTATTCACGACTGGAATTGGGAAGAAACCCACAAGAATGTGCATTGAGCTGGCCAATAAATCAACTCAATACCCTAAAGGAATTTCCGAGAATGTCCTTGTCAAGATTGATAAATTTGTATTCCCGGTCGATTTCATGGTAGTCGAAATGGAAGAAGATGATGTCCTTCGGAAGACCCTTTCTTGCCACCGCACACGCCATGATTTATGTTTTTAACAAGAAGATCACTCCGGGAATTAGAAATGATAAGGTTACCTTTGACCTAGAAAGATCAATGAAATATGCTTCCTTCACGGACGACAACCTTGATGACCTTGATCTAGTCGAGGTTAATGTTCAGAAACATGTGCAAGAATGCTTTCAGCCAGAACCTTTGAAATCACTAATATTTGAAGACGATGACAACACATCTAATGATGAAGAAGACAAGTGGGAAGGAAATACTGAGGATAGCCAAATGTTGTATATAGCTAGCATCCCAGAAAAAGCTGATAATACTCCCAAGCTTAAGGAGCTCCCTTCTCATTTAGAATACGCATTTATTAATTATGATCCTAATTTTCCTGTTGTTATCTCGTCTTTATTATCTGACGATGAAAAGAAATTATTATTACAGGTCTTAAGCAAACACAAAGGAGAAATTGCATGAAAAGTTTCTGACATAAAAGGAATTGACCCTTCATACTGTTCTCACAAGATACTAATGGAAGACGATTTTAAACTTGTAGTGCAACTGTACAGGCGATTAAACCCGAAAGTTCAAGATGTGGTCAAGGATGAAATCATTAAACTCTTGGATGCAAGTCTAATTTATGTTATTTCCGATAGCCCTTGGGTTAGTCCTATTCATGTTGTGCCCTAGAAAGGAGGAATGACCGTGGTCACTAATGAGGATAACGAACTGATCCCTACAAGGATAATTACTGGATGGAGAGTTTGCATCGATTACAGGAAATTAAATGACGAAATGAGAAAAGATCACTTTCCACTCCCTTTTATTGATCAAATGTTAGAAATGCTTTCGGGACATGAATATTATTGTTTCCTTGATGGATTTTCAGGGTATTTCCAGATTCCAATCGCTCTAGAGGATCTGGAAAAGACAACTTTCACATGCCCCTATAGAACATTCGCTTACCTAAGAATGCCTTTTGGTCTATGCAATGCCCCTGCCACATTCCAACGTTGCATGATGGCAATCTTCTCGAATATGTGCCAAAATTTCATGGAAGTATTTATGGATGATTTTTCGGTTTTTGGTAACTCTTTCTCCTCTTGCCTTAATAATTTATCTAAAATGCTAGCTAGATGTGAAGAGAACAACCTTGTCCTAAATTGGGAAAAGTGTCATTTAATGGTTAAAGAAGGAATTGTTTTGGGACATAAAATTTCCCAAACAGGAATTGAAGTCGATAAAGCTAAAGTTGACGTTATTTATCGACTCCCTTACCCTACTAATCTTAAAAGGATTAGAAGTTTTCTTGGGCACGCTGGGTTTTATAGAAGATTTTTCAAAAACTACTAAACCTATGACCCAACTTCTCATGAAGGATGCAAAATTTGACTTTAACGATGAATGCAAAAACGCTTTTGATATTTTGAAAGAAAAATTGACTACAGCTCCTGTTATCATTGCTCCGGATTGGAACAATAATTTTGAACTAATGTGCGATGCCAGTGACTATTCTGTGGGGGCTGTCTTAGGACAAAGGATAGAAAAATAATTCAAACCAATTTATTATGCTAGTAAAACCTTAAATGTAGCGCAAGAACAGTTCGAGAAGAAAGATGGTTCATGCCTTGATAAATTTAGGTCTTACCTAGTAATGTCTAAAACTGTTGTCTACACTGACCATTATGCTTTGAAGTACTTTTTCAATAAACCAGATGCCAAACCCAAGTTGATAAGATGGGTACTTTTGCTACAAGAATTTAAAATCGAAATGAAGGATAAGAAGGGGCATAGAATTTGGCAGCTGATCACCTGTCTCGGTTAGAAAACCCTGAGCTTGAGGAACTTGACATAGAAACTATTCGTGATTCCTTTCCAGATGAGCATCCTATGTCAGTAAGAATTAAAGATCCTGGTCCTTAACCATGGTATGCCGACTTCGCTAATTATCTCACCGCCAGAGTTCTACCAAGCAACAAAACTTATGATCAAAAGAAAAAAGTTCTTCTCAGATTTAAAATATTACTTTTGGGATGACCCCTTCTTGTTTCGATCTTGCCCTGAAGGTATAGTTAGGAGATGCATTTTCAGAGAAGAACATCAACGAATCTTGGAACACTGCCACAACGGACCTGCTGGAGGACATTACGGGGCCGACACTACTGCTAGAAATATTTATGAAGTGGGATACTTTTGGCTTAGCATTTTCAAGGATGCCGCAAAATATGTAAGAAATTGTGACGCATGTCAAAGGACAGGTAATATCTCTTCTCGAAATCATATGCCGCTCAATAACATTTTGGTATGTGAAGTATTTGATGTCTGGGGAATTGATTTCATGGGACCTTTCACTCCATCGAAAAACAAAAGTTATATTTTGGTAGCTGTCGATTATGTCTCAAAATGGGTTGAAGCCGAAGCTCTGCAAACTTGTGATGGTAGAAGCGTCATTCGAATTTTAAAGAAATTATTCTCCAGATTTGGGATTCCTAAAACTATCATAAGTGATCGGGGAACACACTTTTGTAATGCAATTATGGAAAAAGTGCTGAATAGATACGGAGTATTCCACCGGATGTCTACGCCTTATCACCCCCAAACTAATGGGCAAACAGAAAACACCAATCGGGAACTCAAGAAAATTTTGGAGAAATCCGTCAGTAGTGACAGAAAAGATTGGTCCGAGAAATTAGACGAAGCTTTGTGGGCATTCAGAACCGCCTACAAAACCCCTATAGGTAGCACACCTTTTAGGATTGTGTATGGAAAGGCTTGTCATCTCCCTATAGAATTAGAACATAAAGCATATTGGGCACTTAGAAATGCTAATTTTGAGACTGACTTGATCAAGGAACACCATTTTTCTCAAATCAATCATCTTGTTGAATTAAGAGACGAAGCCTACGATCATGTCGAGCATATAAGGATAGGACTAAAAGATGGCACGACGCTAGGATAAAGGATAAAAAGTTTGAAGTTGGGCAAGAGGTGCTCGTTTTTAACTCAAGACTCAAACTCTTCCCTGGAAAAATGAGATCTCGCTGGTTGGACCTTACACAGTGAGTAAGGTGTTCTCTTATGAGACTATAGAAGTATATAATAATGCAGGGGAGTTTTTCAAAGTGAATGGGCACAAGGCAAAGATTTATTATGGAAAGGACATTAATAAAATTTTGGGAGATGAATTCTTCGCTCCCGCGTAAAGCCCCATGGCTTTGAGTCTAACTTAAAGACTCGGTAATAAAGAAAAGTGCTCTTTCGGGAGACAACCCGAATTATCCTTTTTATTTCTTTTATTTCTATTTTTGTTGGGTTTTGTGTTTTTAACAAATTTTGCAGGAAATTGGAGATAAGTTCATAAGTGTCTGAAACGGGGACCAGATCTACCCAACAGTTACGGCGTAAATCATCCCCATGATTACGCCGTAACACATCATTAGTAGAAACAATCTATAGAGTATTACCCATTACGGCGTAATCCCATGCTATGGTTACGCCGTAGCTACCCTCCAGTAGCGACTACCAGGTTTTGCCATAGTTACAGCGTAACTCCTTCAATGAGTTACGACGTAACTATCATTCAGTTCTAATTCTTTCTATAATAACACAATAACATTGTATTAGTTTTTAAATGAACTATGTGGGTATGTTCCCTGTAAGCCCTCACGAGACTACACTCGTCCGCTTGGGACACCAAGTGGTTTAAAAGGCTTGTTGCATACGCTAAATGCAACTGTGATTCTTACGAAAGTGAGTTAGATTTCTTTTTGTTTTTGTTTTTGTTTTTCTTTTTTAGAATTATGTTTGTTGGTTAGTGTGATTTCAGGGAATGAAGTTTGCTCGTGGATGCTTAAGCGAAGGCACGATTATCGTGGGCCTTCTTTCTTTTTAGGAGCGAATTTCAGGGAAGTTCTCGCTCTAATTCTACTTTCTCTACACCTTTATTTAACGTTTAGTACAAAAGGGACTTTGTACATTTCAAGTGGGGGACGGGAGTAGAATTATCTCTTGAACTTTATTGCCTCTTTTTCTAGTTTATTTTGAAAAATTATGCCATTTTTAAAATTTTGACATCTTTTTTTAACCTAACTAGATTAGACCTTAGCCGAGCACATTATAACCCTTGATATTATATGGTGAGATTAGCCTTATCCGTTTCCAATTATTTACCCAAATCATGAGTGTGCCGGTAGCTTGTAAACTTTAGAACTTGGCCTTTGCATCATTTCGAGACCCTAGACGAGGTATGTTGAGTTCACTTAATGTATATGGAATAATCAGTTTAAGAAGGCAATATTATAGGATTATCACCCAAACAACTTATCCTTGTGTGTCTATCGATTAGTCACCCCGACTTTTCGAACCCCATGTAAAACCCTTTTGTTGCACTCACTTTTAGTGCAAGATACCCCTAGATACACCTGTCTGAGCCATTCCTTTCATTTTGTTCACCCAATATATATTGTTTCGTTACAACCATTCATCCTAGCCTACCGTGTAGTCTTAATTTGTGATCGGGAAGTCATTGTTTGCCTAAGTTCAAGGTTCAAGTATAAAGGTTCGGAAATCATGCTTTTGTCAAAGACTTATATTGGAAGATTATTGAAGACCCCCCAGATTCTCATAATATGTTCATCTCAAGTGGGGGGATGTTATGTTTAGTTATGATGTAAAAAAAAAAAGGAAGTTGTAGTTGTTTGTTTATTGTAAAGTGAAATGTTATAAGCACTATGTTTGAAGCTCATGAAAGAATTAGTATCGAGGAGGCCACCTCGATCACATTTGAAGAATTATGTTGGAATCACTCCTAAACTATATTTCAAGTGTTTGTAATCAATATGTAATAGGTTGCTTAATTAGGCTTTTATGTTAGTAATTATGGCAAGGCTTATGTAGAAAGCCCATAAGCCTTGGCCCAAGCCCATAAGGATGTAAGAGACTAGATGTGTTGCCCTAGCTCCCTTCCCCTATAAATAATGTTGTAAACCTTCATTTCAAGGTTGTTTGTGGACTTTCAATATCACTCTACGCATATCCTTTCCTTATTATCCTATCGTGTGTGTTGTTAAGTGTTCATCCGATCACTTCTTCTCTTATTTCTAACATATTGATGCTTGTGTTACAATATGGTGACCTAACAGTGGTATCAATCGCCATCTAGTTGGGTGAAACAAATTTGTTTTTGAAGTTTATTGGTCTACGCGTAATTTTCGGTTCTAAAAACTTTCATAAGCTTTAAAACTCTAAATTTTACACTTTAAAACTCAAGATTCTTGTACTTTAAGGTTTATTTTGTGTTAAAGTTTAGGTTTTAGCATCAAGTTTGAAACTTTACGTGTGTAGAAGTGTTTTAAGCTTGTTTTGATTAGTATAGTACTTTCTACGTAAGGTGCAAAGGTGTTTTGGATCATCAAGTTTCATACTTTTGTGTTATTTTGGTGATATTGTAGCTCTTTCATGATTAGAATCGGTTTCTTAACACTTTAAGCTTAAAATCGATTTGGTAAAGGTTGTGTGCTACGCATAGTAAAACCCTAGTTTTACTCAGAAGCTTCAAAGTCTACGCGTAAGCTCATCATTGTTTGATCTTCAGTGTTATTGGTTTACTCAGTGTTTTCTTGCTTGGATAAGCCTGAAAACACTTCGACTTTGGATATTTTTTACACTGGTATAAGTGTAAAGGATTTTTGGGCAAAACCCTAGTTTTACGCATAAGCTAAATCTTATGCGTAGAATTCTTTCTGCCTAAGCTTTTTTCTTACGCCTAAGGCTGTCTTACGCATAAGCTAATCTTACGCATATGGATTCTACTACTAAGCCTTTGGATTATGCGTAAGCTAAGTTTTTTCCTCAAATCTAGGCGTAAACTATTCCTACGCGTAAGCTCTATTGTTACGCGTAAGTTGGTTTCTACGCATAAGGTACTTTCTACGCATAAGCTGGTTTTCTACGCATAAGGTTACTTCATCAACAAAGTTTCATTCGACTACAAAGATCCATCATCAGCACAAGTTTCAAGATGTCTCAACCACCATACTCTAGCTACTTTCCTCATATGTATCCTCAACAACAACAACAACAACAACTCTATCAACAATATCCTCCACCATCACCACAACAAATGCAACAATTTCAACAACAATATCCTCAAGGAGCAATTCCACCACAAATGATTCAACCACCCCTAGTCTACAAGTACAACCTTACATAAACTTTCAAAATCAGCATCCATCCAAGTATGCTATGAAGGAACCGTCTTGGTTTGCAAAGATGTGTGAAGCTTTAAGTAGCCAACAATCCATTCATGAAGCTGGATCACTTGATAGACCTCCAATGCTCACTCCCGGAAACTATGATCAATGGGTGATAAGGTTCTTTAGGTTTTGTGATCTAAAGAAACCATATGGAAAGTTCTTGAAAAAGGTCATCCTTGAAGGTCCATTCCGGATGCCTACTCACCGTACCGAAGATCCAATGCTAATCCACCAAGAGATGATATCACCAACGTTGTCGGTGATTAATGAACTCACTTGACCAACTTCTACACTTGGAAGTCGATGAACTTGCAATGCAATATATCCTTTTGGGATTACCCAATCCGATACTCGTAGTGTTGATACTCGAAGACCGCTAAAGCAATGTGGGAGCATATTCATCTTTTAATGGAAGGTACGTAACTCAATCAAGAAGACATAGAATCCAAAATCTATTTAGCATTTGAGCACTTCATGATTGAACCGGGGAGACATTAGAGTCATATCATCATCGATTTTCGACATCATTAATGACTTGGAAAATATAATCATCATATATATATATATATATATATATATATATATATATATATATATATATATATATATATATATATATATGTTTGGGTTATTCTAAAAAGTGTCTTATAATAAAAGTGTAAAAAATGTCGAAGAACATTATAACTCTAATGCGGTTTGATAATTGTGATGCACTAATTTTGTTGTTCCCGTTCACTATCGTTTAAAAGCAGTTTAAGTATATAAAACAAGTTAATAGTGAACTATACTGAAATTAACATAAGTAATATATATATATATATATATATATATATATATATATATATATATATATATATATATATATATATATATATATATATATATATATATATATATATATATGTGGGGGGGGGCATGCATGTGTGTGTGTAATTAGTTTAGTGGAAAAATTAATAAATTATAAAATTATTTTGGTAGTAAAGATGTGTTTAGTTGTAAGTTAGTTAATTACGAAGACGGTAGTGTATTATGCATCGGTGATACTTTCATATTTGGATTTGTGTAATTCAAAAGATGTTCTTCCGTATATGTTATCAATATCATTTAATGAAATGCGATGATTCCACTCGGTTGTATATGTAGGAACTTGGTGGTTCACATATCTCAATAATAACTTGAATATTCTCGTATGTGGTAACACTTGCTTATTAACGTCGACACTCGTCGTATTTAATTTGCGTAATTCAAAAGATGTTGTTTCGTATAAGCTCTATCACTATAATAGAATGAAATTTGATAATGAAACTCAATTGAATATGATGACACTTGGTTGATTCACATATCTCGATCATCACTTGAATATTCTGGGATACAATAACACTTGCTTATGAACATCGATACTCGTATTTAACTTGCATCATTGATGATTCAAAAGATGTTGTTTCGCATAAGCGATATCACTATAATAGAATGAAATGTGATAATGTAACTTGATTGAATATGAAGACACTTTGTTGGTTCACATATCTCGATCATCACTTAAATATTATCGGATGTGGTAACACTTGCTTATGAATATCGATACTTGTCGTGTTTGACTTGCATCATTCAGAAAATGTTGTTTCATATAAGCACAATCAATATCATTTAATGAAATGCGATAATGCAACTCAATTGAATATGAAGACACTTGGTTGGTTCATACGACTCGATCACTTGAATAGTCTCGGATATGATAACACTTGCTTTCGTATTTGACTTGAATATTCAAAAGATGTTGTTCCGTATAAGTGCTATCAATATAATAGAATGAAATGCAATAATGCAACTTGATTGAATAGGAAGACATTTGTTTCGCATGACTCGATCACTTGAATAGTTTCAAATGACATGAAACTTGTGTATTAACACCCATTATTATTTGACTCGCTTAAAACATTTTTTTATCAATGTTTAATATATTATTAACTAACTTGTATTTTTAATCTACATTTTTATTAAATTTGACAAACATAATAACAAAACATTTTATGTCATACCCTTTTAGAGATGACAATGATGTCGTCGCTAAAGGTCCCTCGCCAAATTTTTTTATCCCTATCAGAATTTACTTTATCCCACCAAGGCCTTTAGCGACGACACTTGTCGTCGCTAAAAGTCACAAAACGAAAAAACCCAATATTTTATATATTATAAATTAAGTTAAGTAAAATAAATAAGGAGGTTGATATTGACCAACCTTTTAGCGACGACGAGCCATCGCTAAAGGAAAGTTGTGTCATCGCAAAAAGTTCAGCTCAATTATTATACCATATATGTGTTCTTCATATTTTTACAAACACAACAAACACTAACACACTCACCCTCTAGTTTTCTCTTTCTAAAATCTTCAACTTTTCCACAAATCAACACCACGACCACTTTTATCACCTCTTTTACCACCACCTTTACCACAACTTTTACCACCATCACATACCCACCACAACTACCTTCACTAGCACCATTGGGCACCACCGACACAAACACCTTCATCACCACCACTCTCTTTAGCTTAACGGCATGTCTAATTTATGTATAGATTTCGTGTATTTAATTTGTTGAATATGTGATTTTAATTTATTCCACATCCACCACAAGCGACCACATGTTGCAGACCACCACCAGTTGCTGCCACCATAATCGACCACCACCGCCTCTCTTGTTAAACACCACGACAACCGACCACCAACTAACCATGTAAGTGATTTTCTGTTTTGTTATACTTTATTTATTATTTATATGTATAATGTCTAAATGTGTAAATGTGTGTATTTCTATAATGTGTAAATGTTTATATTTTTATAATGTTAAAATGTGTTTATTTGAATGTGTTAACATTTTACTGTTTAAATGTGTAAATTTGTTAATGTTTAAATGTGTAAATGATTTAGGATTTTAGTGAATAATATCGGAAAGTCCCCGTCCGAAGCTAATCATCCCATAGAAAACCCGAAAAAATTAATTTGTTAGAAATTAATTTCGGAAAATCCTATGTTTGAGACTGCTTTTTGAATATTTTGTCTCGTTTAGGATATGTATGTGTATAACTGATTTACTATTTGAGAAAAAATTGATAGCATTTCACCTTTACTCATACAAATATGTGTTTCATACACATATTTTGGGAGTTAACGGAAAATGCTGTCGAATTTTTCACAAATAGTAAATCAGTAATAAGCATCCATATATGAGACAAAACATTCAAAGAGTGGGCTATCATGCCTTCCACAGTTGCGCTCGGTAAACAAAGCAATTCGTAGTTGTGCCTTTATATGTCTATATTTATTTGAATGTGTTTATGTGCATATATATATTCATTCATGTGTATATTTATTTGAATGTGTATATATGCATATGCTTATTTATTACATCATTACAACGCAGTTATGACAATTGATAAAAGTTGGACCTCTTTATCTAATTATAATTGCAAACAATTTTTAGATGGTCTGTCTGCATTCATCGAGCATTGTGTTAGGTTTTATATATGAAAATACGTTTATAAACATATAAATACAGTGCAATACAGGTAACCAATCCATGGATCCATATAATGTATAATGATAACTTAAATTACGAAAGTTATTACCTTTGTTGCATGATCGGTTGATTAAACAGAGCATAAACTAACGGATTGAGATCATAATAGGAATTTTTCCCTAGCTACGTTTTAAGGTGGTCATTGGTTGCTTGGCCTTTTATTTCCCCTTCGAATCCACAAAACCCTAATCAGCAAAGGAGATTATGTATATTGATTTTCCACACAACACGTCCTCGTGTATCACCTGAATGCTAGTTCTTGTTTCCTCATGATCTAACCTTGCGAAACATGTTATCTAGGTTTAGGGATAAATCCGGAAACCCTAGGTTATGGAACTCTAAGTCATGGCTGAATATTGGGGAGGGAGGAGGTGATAAATTTCGAGATATTGTTATTAGATATGATTAGTCCTTATTAACTAATCACAAATTATACTTAACCTCATAGGCTTTTGCATCCCTTCTTTTCTCCCTTGGTATGGCCGACCATACTAGACCATATGGGCCTCCTATATTGGTTTTTGGTCTAGTCCAATTAATTAAATCCATTACCCATTAAATAGAAACCTTTAGTTAATTAATGTGTCTAATGGATTAATTAACGACCGTTAGTCGATAGTGAGATATTTAGCTAATATAAAAACATATCTACTATAAATTTATTAAATACAATCAATTCTAACATGGTAGTCGGACATTCACTTTGACAGATTCAAACACCCAATTTCCCAACCCATGAGCTTGGTCTATTTGTGGTAAGCTTCGATTCCTCTTGTTTTTAAGTTTAACGTCTTGTTTTATTTTTCTCAGATTCTTATTCTAACATGCATGTGTAAATTGTAGGTTTTGTTAAATTCAAACTTTTAAGTTGTTATTTGTTTTTCTCACCAGATTCTAATGAAACACTATTCACGCTTTAAATCTACCATGATCGTAACTTTACAAACCCACCAACTAAAGATATCAGTGTGCACATATATAGTATGTTGACCTCATTGATTGGGACTTATTCTCGATTCATCAGTTTGTTGGAATATTAGAGGAGCTAGAGTAGGGGATGATAAGATTTTGTTCACACATTTTAGGATCCCTGGTGATACTTTGGATGATGGGTTGGTCCCATTAATGGTTAAGGAAGATGTGGTGACATTGTTGAAATATGAGCCTCGGTTTAAGCAAATAGAGGTTTACATTGAAACTGATGTTTCATTGGTTGAGCAACATTTAATGGACATAAGGAGTAGTCGGGGTAAGGGTGTGGTCATTGAAGAGATAAAAGAGGAAGATGACATTTTTAAGAAAGCTAGAAAAGATAGAAAGAATGTTGTTAAGGAAGATAGGGAGGATGGAAATGTGTTTTTGTTAGAGTGACATGGTGCTACTGATCATGCTTCATCTATTAAGGTTGAATGTTGTAACGATGAGAATGACTTTTTCTAGATATAGATGATGAGCTTGTTGTTCCTACACCATGGTCTAATGAACGTAAGAACAAAGAAAGGGAAAGAACCTTTTTGATCAATTTGAGTTCAGAATAATATTGGCAGAGTTTGATTTTGTACTAGATGATGGCTATGAGAAAATGAAGGAGAAGCTAAGCCAATAAAGTGTTAGCCAAGAAGAGGTTGTGAGAGCTATAAATTCAATATTTGACAACATTCTAGACAAACTTAGTCAAGATGATGTTGAACAGGTTAGGGATGAACATGTGTTTGAGGAGCTGGATGGTCTTATCCATGATACAGATGAGGATCTCAGTATTAGTGCTTTGCAAGGGGATTTGCATACTTGGGTGTCAGATGATGATGAAGCTGAACCCGAAGTTAGAGTTGATTGGTATGAATATCCACACTATCAAGTTGATGAATAAGAACATATTGTACGATTGTATGCTAAGTTAGAACAACTAATTCAACAAGTAGATTTTCCAAACAATGAACTAAGAGAATATGTGGTAGAACTAGTTGATGTAGCTAATGTTTCTATAACACTTGTTGATGAAGCTCCAGTTATATTTGGTTATTTCTAGCATATGTTGCTTCAATTCTTGATGATGAAGCTCCAACTGTTGTAGAATGTTTGGAAAGGATGGACCATGTAGCTGGTGAGGAGATATTAAAAGGTAAGAAGAGGACAAGAGAGTATGCAAATGAGAGTTTAGGAAGAGATTCCAAGAGAAGAAGATTGTCACCAACTGACAAGGAATAAGAGGAGGAGGAGGTTCAATCAAACTGATATGCCAATGGTGATGGTTGTTTAGTTTTTTTGTTATGGGTTTTGATGTAATGTGTAAGACAATTTATGGTTTGGTATGGCTTTTATGTTATGCTTTGTGTTTATTTGTATTATGGATGTAAACCAATTAGTTTAACTAACTTATGAAAGCCTATATGGTAGGCAGTTTTTTGTTTATGTATGCATTATTTGTCTTTCACAATAGTAACAGTTTAGTAGTGTCTTGTGTATCTTGTTGGGATATAAAAGACAAAGTACTGAAGAAAGTCAAAGTGCTGAAGAAAGTCAAAGTACTGCTAAAGAAGAAAGTCAAAGTACTGCTCAACATCAAAGTACTGCAAAGCTAAAGAACTGCTATATCATTTATGGAAAGCTTTGTTATTCTAGAATATTCTTAGTTTAGATTAGTATTACTTCGTACAAGAATTATAATTGTAAACCGACTAGGGTATTCCTTATGCCTATAAAAGGACCCCTAGATTGGCATTAGAGATACGACTATTTAGATACGACTTTAGAGAGAATATTAGAGTTTATCAAGTTCGATATTAGAGTTGTTAGGGTTGTTAGTGAATCTGTGTATCAAGCAGGTTCAAAGTATTAATAAAATCGTTGAAGTTAAAGTTATTCTTCTTAGTTTTATTGAAGTAGTTTCCGCATACTTAATAGAGTAAATTCGGTGTTTCATTGTTAGTAACTTAGGATTTATCCGAGGTTGCTAAGCCCTTACAAGCTACATAAGTTAGTTTAGTCGAGTATATCGATCCAACAAGTGGTATCGAGCTTGTGTGGAAACTCGATTAGAAGAAACCCTAAAACCGATTTAACTACAAACCCTAAAGATGTCATTGGTGCACCACCCCATCCAACACCTCACTCGTAATTCCTATCATCAAGAAGGAGAATATGATCTCGGAGCATGAAGATGAGGCAATACATTGCTATTCTGGACCATGCCTTGTGGAATGTAATTGTCAATGGTAATGAAGTTATTGAAGATCATGTAGAAGTTCCTTGACAACCTAAACCACCTAAGTCTATCTTGCCAGCAGCCACTGAAGAAATCAAGAAAAGGCTCTCAACATACATGTTGTGCATTATTCACGATGGTCACCTACTCAAGTTCCATGATGCTAAGGATGCAAAACAACTATGGTCGCTCTCAAGACAAGATTTAGAGGTAATGATGCTTCTAAGAAGATGCATAGAAATCTGTTGAAGTAACGATTTTAAACATTTTGTTGGTGAAAGAGAAAGTATTGATCTTTGCCTATGATGATTCCAAAATCTTCTTAGTATCTTGAGTTATACAAAGCGGTATATGTTGAAGATGCAAACTCAAGTTCTTAAGAAGTTTGCCATCGGTATGGCATGTGATTGCTACTATGATCGAGGACAACCTGGTTTGGACACTATGGACTTTGATGATCTTTACAACCACTTAAAGGTGTATGAGCATGAGATGAATGGCCAAACAAGTTCAAAATCTCAAAGTATTGCTTTTGTGTCTTACGAAAGAGAGGCAAGACTTCCACTAAAAGTCGCTTATCCTACTCAAATCATTGTTGCTCAAAGTACTATTGCTTATCCTACCCCCACCTCATCATCAACAAACACCATCCATTCTGATGAAGTTGTATGCTCATTCTTTGCTCAGCAAGCCACTTTACCCGTCACTTATGAAGAAGATTTGTCACAAATTGAAGAAGATGCTCTTGAAGAAATTGATATAAGGTGGCAAGTTGCTATGATCACTGCTAGGATCAAGAAGTTCATGAAGAAAACAGGAAGAGGCATTGACTTCAAACCCAAACGGTATAACGTTTGACAAGTCCAAGATTGAATGCTTTAATTGTCAAAGAACCGGACACTTTGCAAGAGAATGCAAGTTTGCTAAATATCGTGCAAGCAGAATGATTGAGAAACCCAAGCTTGAACTAAGGAAATTCCTATTCTTGAACCAAATCCAAAAGCTTTGGTTGCTCAAGAAAATATATCGAGGTTGGTGAGTCTTGAATTTGATGATGAACCAAGAACCTACTCTATGGTCATGATGGAAGAGTTTGATTGAGCACAACTTTTGATGAGGAACCGGATTTCTTTGCTTTGGGATCAAGAGATGGTCTTGGAAGCTTTGATTGGAGCATGGAAGTAAAGAAGAACACATGCTCGCTTGCTATGGTAGCTCTTCACCAAGTTCACCACCTATCTCGAGGTATGCTCTAAGTGTCATGATTTTTATCAAAAAGTGCTTAAAGATTATGTAACTAAAAGAGATAATTGTAGAAGGGCTAGAGTGCGAGGTAGTCATTTATCAAATAACTTTAGAGTCAATGGAAGCCAAAATAATAACTCATGAAAATAATGAAATGGCTTGGGCGGAAAAGTATGAAAAGCAGGATTATCAATTAAAATTAAGTGAATGGAAGTTAGGATGTAAGGTTTCGAACTTGAAAAGATGACTAAAGAAAGGGATGAATTGTTAGAAAAATTTGTTTGCTTGGGGAGAATCGGCCTTTCACATGTTAGTTTTGTTGAAAAGCGAAAAGATCACACATTAAAACTGGCCTAGGTTTTGGTATGGATTTTAGTAGCACAGAAGAGAACACATCTAGTGATAAGGAACAACTTGATTCAGAGGAGATAACAACTAGTGATGATGAACTTATTAGCTCAGAAGAGACCAAATCTAGTAATGAGGAATCAATTAGTCAAACACCTCATGAATTTAAGAAAGACAAGGGTTATCATGCAGTCCCTCATCCCACTGGTAGTTTTCAACCACTTAGGACATATGTTTCTTGTTTTGGAGTAGACAACTTAGAGTTTAGGAAAAGCTTCTTGGTCAATCTAATTCGGGTCCATCTAGTTCGAAACCCCAAAAGCGGTTGAGAAACCTAAGGATGATAATGTTAAGACTCAGCGGTACCTTCAACTCAAAGTCTTGCTAAACATTCAAAGATACCTTCAAGAAAAACTTTTCAAAATCTTCGCTAAACCTTTTGGGATAATTTTGGTCAAAATAATTTTCATAATTCACCAAAAAGTCGAGGTTAGGTTTGGTCATAGAACTAAAGGAAGAAATTTTGGGAGTATGGGTAAAAATTGTGTTTTGTTTGTTATAGTCCCGATCATTTGATTAAGCTGACTTTCACTCATAATATCTAAGCAAATTCCCAAAGACCGGATCTACCAACCATAAGCCAATGGAGACTAAACCAGTTTGGAATAATTCACATAGGGTTAACCACAACAATTTCTCAAAAAACTATAGGTACCCTCACCAGAGAAGATCTTTTTCAAAACCATCAGTACCCTCAAACACCTTTCAAGGTACTGATAAACCAAAAGTTTCTCTAGCAGTACCTTATCAAAGTACTACTAGATTTTCACCCAATCAAGGTACCGCTAGCACTTTTTGGAATGGAAGCCCTAGGAGATCTAATTACTATCAATCTAGAAGACGTTACACCTCAAAAAGAGTATCTAGATCAAAGAACTCCACACAAAAGTTAAAACCGGTGGGTTAAGAAAGAAATCGATGGGAACAAACAGTACTTTCGGCAAGTAAAGTGAATCGAGATTTTGTTGAAAATAATCAAGAGAATTTTGATGAAAATAAATTTTGAAAAACCAACACAAGTTTTGGAACAACCAAAGATAATTGATCATGTGCTTAAAGGCGATGGAAATTACATACTTAAAGAATTTAAGTATGTCACTCCACGAGGAACACAAGTCAATAATGGCTTTGGTTCCTAAAATTAACTAACTCTTTTATCTTTGTGCGGGGCAACCCGTAAGAGGAGCTTAAAGATCATTTAATTGTGGATAGTGGTTGCTCGAAGCATGACAAGAGACAAAGAGATTCTATCGATTTTAGATCTTATTTTGGAGGAAGAGTTGCATTTGGGAATGATCCTAGTGGAGGAAGAATTACCGGCAAAGGAATCATCAAGCGGGAAGCATAGATTTTGAAAATGTTCGTTATGTGAAGGAGCTCAAGTTCAACATTTTGTCAAGATCTCGGATCGTGACAAGAAGCAACGTGTTATTCAACGACACATAATGTCTTATTCTTTCCCTAAGTTCAAGCTTGTTGATGATAACTTGGTAATACTGAGAGTACCAAGAACTAATGATGTGTACAGTCTGGATATGAAGAGTCTTAACTCTTCTGAAAAAGCAACATGTTTAGTAGCAAAAGCAACACTTGAAGAAGCACATCTGTGGCATAGAAGATTAGGCCATGTGAATTTCAAGAATATCAACAAGTTGGTTAAAGGAAATTTAGTTAGAGGTTTACCTTCCAAAATATACAAGAATGATCATTCATGTTTGGCGTGCAAGAAGGGTAAACAACACAAATCATCATGCAAGAAGATTGAGGAAAGAACTTGTTAGAATCGATGCTCGAGGTTGTTTAGACCTTATCTAGGATTATCAATAAAGCACAAATAACAATGAACAATATGTATGCACAGTGGAATAAAGAACTTTTCATTGTTATTATATCAAGGTTTCTTCGTCATCATCATGTGTTCTACAAAACACATCCACAACCCCAATCCTAGACGATCAACTCTAATACGGTTACACAACAGGGATCAATGATCCTTGGGGCTAAACACTGTAAGTCGACTATCACCTAGTCTAGGCGTTTACATACTCACGCCCTAGACCTACACACACACACCTTTGTCTGATGTTTACATTGTTTGACACACCTAAACCTAATTCCCTATATCTCTTTATATAATAGAGATACTAGGGTTACAAATGACTACAAGGGACTAGATAATAAATACTTCTTTGCCAAGTAGGTCCCTTGCCTTTCTTTGTCTTCAATAGTCCTTCATCTTTCATGTATTTTGTCTTATCAACTTAAATATAATTCCCAACAATCTTCCCCTAGTTGATAATGGCAAAACCAAATAAGCACGAACAAGTATGTCATGAAAGATAAACAAACTTCCCCTTAAACATGCAATATCACCAAGGATCTTCAAGTTGCAAATCTTCTATGTAATGCCTTCTTCCCCTTTTGTCATAATCCACTAGGAGACGCTAAGTAAAAGCAACTTTGATTCCAACCACCACAAACCAATATCATACGACTAATCCATCCTTCTAATGCCTCAAGATACCCATCATGAAGATCACCAAAAAGCTTGCTAAAAATGAAATTAAGGCAAAAGAAATCTGAACCAGGAGTATAAATACCAACAAGTAGTAGTAAAAATCTTCCCCTTGAATGATGCATGTAAATAACCATAAGAAATTGTCGAATAACTAACCACCATGGTCACAAATACGTTGTAGTTCCAGCCATGAAGAACATAGTACCAGACAAAATACTAATAAAGATGACTATAATCACATTTGAAACCAAGTAGTAGTAACATGAAGAATAGTTCTTTGGTTAAATAGTAGAGACCATGTAAAAAGTGAAAAACTTCCCCTGAACATGAACATGATATCTACTTCAAGCAATGTACCTGACCAAATAATAAAATCATCATTATTAAACACCTGGTCTTGAATCATTACCAACCGTGTATGTAATCTTGTGTGTGTATTACCCAATAACCTATGTGTGTCATCCAAAAACCAAAGCACTCATCATGCTCAACTTCCCCTCAAGTCGAAACATTATCCGAGAACCAAAAACATGTACTATCCGATATCGATCAAAACTAGCAGCGGAAACAATTTATATCGGACAACGCTAACCATAGAAAAATACTTCTCGGATGCCACAATGAGTATCTAGTTATAACATAGGCGCCAATCATAATGAAATCAAATAACTTCCATCATCCCCACTATCAATTTGTATCATGTATCTACTATGGCTCACACATAATAAATCAATTTAATACCCACTGTGAAGAACTCATCAACCAATGAAATTGTCAGCCAATGAATTATTTGTACGCAATCAAATCAACAACGTGATATTGGAGCAATAATGTTAACCTATGAATTCTTTGCACTCACATTAAGGTCCACCTTCACGTGACCTTAGAACCCCACCTTATTCACAACAAGTTAAATGTTTCATGTAAACTTAATGCTTGTCGAAGGAATACCAGTAGCAGTATACCATGCAAGTTGTTATTAAACACTCCACCAACCAATTTGTTATCATCAACCAATACTGGACACCGACACTTATAAAAAAACAACTTACGAATAGACGATAGCAGTAGAAACATTAAGATAACAGCACTTACAAGTCTTGTAGCAGTAGCATAAGTCGAGCAGTGGTAACCAAAATGAACTAGCAGTGGAAACGTTAACACGAGCAGTGGTAAAGGTATCGTGGAGCAGTGGTAACTGATCATAGCTAGCAGTGGTAACGAGAAGCCTAGCAGTGGTTACCAATCACGAGCAGTAGGAATGTACAACTGTTTGGTAGTACCAACATGCTGGAAACCCTAATATCAATACCAAACTGAGATATAAAAACATGTTCATGACCAGTAGTATCTCGAAAGTAGCCGTACTAAATCACCTTGCAGCAGTAGCAACCTGATAAACCCTCTTCGCAGCAGATCGAGAGCAGTTGGAAAATAACAGTATAAACTTACAATCAATAGCAGCTCATGTTCCCAAATCCAATCAGCGAACAAAAAATAACATGAAAACTCTAAAAGTCGATCAACCTTTAAGTCACAGCAACAAATATCATCATGTAGGGTAAGTAGAATGATCGAAAACAACAATAACAAGCAACTCAAATCGATCTTTAAAAATAATTAGGAATAAACCCTAAAAGTCGAATTTCTGAAAAACCCTTCTGCAGCCAACTTCGACACACACCTTGTGTCAATGATATTTTGTATAATATTAATAAGTACGCAGAATTTACTTAGTAACACTTAGAAGACGGATTGTATGATGTATTGTAAGTAAACACAGATTAAACACAAAACTTAAGCTCCAATATTATTAATGAATAATACGAGTGATCTTGCTTATCACTAGGGTTACACCTTGAAGCCTTTGTGTATAATACGTATGTATGTAAGTATCTAAGACAATGACCTAGGACCTCCTTTTATAGTACAAGGAGTCCTTTACAAGATAAGTATAAAGCTAACAATATAGAATATACACAAGATCTTTTCTATACTTATCTAGACACGTTCTCCTAACCATTATCTAATAGCAAAGTGGTAATAATGTACCAAAGAAGGATAATATCGCTTCCACCGCTAGTGCAATCCAAGTAGTGTCTTCCACAACTATCAATGGTAATGATTATTCCCAACAATCCTCCCTAAACTTATGATTTCTCCGCAAATCAATAAGTTTCTTTAATCTGCATCATCTTCAAGGATTTGGGAATTCAACCAAACACTTCACTCTTCCTTAACTTCTAAATAGCTCTTGAACATTGATCTTGAAGCCTATGTAACAATGCTCGACCTTCTCATTGTCTTCATGAACTCTTATTGTTGTACATAACATTACGTGAGAGTTCCACTGAGTGGATATTCTTTCTCAAGAAGCATGAATGCATCTACTCCATTTGTCAGAAACATGGTGAACTTGACATGAATCATAGTAAAACCATTTAGTACTGTGACATGAACATGAGAATTTCAAATCATCATTAACATCCGGATCATAGAGCCTTCTAAGATTAACCCATAACTGCATCTCCTTCATATCTTTGAGATCTTGAGCATCAAACCTTTCTTGAACTAACTTCCATAATTTTTCAAGATCATCTCTGTCAAAAGCTTTGATGAGATCTTAAAATTGAATGAATGATGAAGTTTCACCACCTAGCCTTGTAATCTTCCATGTTGGAGCAAAATTGCTAGCAGTGTAAACCTCCCAATCAATGATAGGATGTCTGACTTGCAGTGGTTCTGGATAAAAATCTTCTTCTTCTATCAAAATCATTTCAGCCATCTGTTCTCCAGTAAACTTCTCAGTTGGAACTTCTTGTTCTTCAAAGAAACTTGATCTTCTTACAAGTATGAGATTCACCATCTTTAGCCTTCCTCTTCAAGTTAGGATACCTTCTCTCTTCTTCTTCGTAATCCATTGAATAAAATCTTTATCTTGCCTCCAACTCGTAGTAAATACTTTCAACTTTATCATCAGACATTCCTTTGAATTGATGTCTTTTCCAACCACCAACCTTACAGCAATAATCTTTCATCATTGAAATCACTTGTGGCTTTGTTGGTTGTCTTGGTTGCTTTTGGCCCTTCTTGACTGAAACAATAGCCTCTTGATGTGCTTGATTATTCTTCATCTGTATAAAATCTTTTAACTGTGTAGTTCTTTGTTCTACAGTTAAAGATTTATCAGCTACAAGGTCAATTTCCTTCTTTTGATTATCGGATCATGTGCAATCAAGAAATCAATTTCTTCTTCGAGAGGTACATACCGAAACTGGAGTTTTCTCTTAATCTCGTAAGGGAGCAGTGGAAATTGGATTTTCCAATCTATCCAGCCTTTTAGCCTCCATAAAGCTTGCAACTTCCAATTCTTCAAGCTTTTTCTTTTCAGCAACTTCATCTTCATATATCTTTTTAGCAACTTCATTATCATGAGCAATCTGAACTTGTTCTTTCTTTGAAATCTTCCTTCCAAGTTGCTCTTCACTTTCCATAACTGCTTTACCTTTGTCTTTCTTCATTTATCAATTTCTTCACTTGCATGTGACAACATCATGTTCAACAAAGGAATATTTGGCTCAGAGTGAAAATTGGATCGATGGTAAAATTAGTTGCGATCTTGAAAATATCTTGCTCTAGTTGCTCTTCTCGAGTATCGCCTTCCTTTGCACCTTTACTAGAAACACCTTCATCTTCAAAATCAATTTTCTCCCCGAGTTGCAAAGACTGCTTTCCTCCCCTGCTTGGGAGAATTACCCAAATCTGCACTAAAGTCTTGAATCACCATCGAGGTGAAGATGGAGATGAAAGCACAATATTTGCGCTCTTCTTGCTTGAACCCCTCGCAACTCTTTCTTCAAGGTCTCGAATCTCTACCATCAAAGATGTAATATCCTCGCATGTTGCTCCTTAAGTTGTGCCAAGTCTTGTTCCGTAGATTTGACCTGCTTGGCTAACTTTGTACACAAAACCATCAATTCCAATTGTTGCCCACCCGCCTCATCACTTCCAACCGCGCGACATGTCGGGAGAGGTGAATCATGGGGCAATGGCTCGATTCCTCCCTAGTTGGACTAGGGTTGAAGTCTAGAACCACCACCGCTTGTGCCTAAACCAAGAGGATCGTGTACATGATGTGTTGTAATGGGAGGAGTTGTCTGCTTTTGCCTCCTCTCATAGGTGTGAGAAGCATGTGGAGTATAATCAATGTTTGGAATGAGATTATGGAAGTAGTTTTGTTCAGTGAAATCTTTGCAAGCATTTGAGGAAAGAGGTGTAAACTCATGTTGCCATCTTTGTTCATGTTTTGAAAACTTTAGGCTTGAGGCAACATATTTTATAAACATTAGTACGGGGTTGCGCTTGAAACTCATTTAGAACTACTGCACAAACCTTGGATACATTAAAATTTTGTTGAACTCTTTACATTGCCACCATACTTGTAAAAATATATTTTGACCGCTAAAAATCTTATCGATGGCTAGACAAACCAAAGGGTAAGCCATGGTTGAACTAAATTGCTCATAAGATGTTTTCTTTGGACTAAGAAAATGTAAGAGTATGTATAAAAATCTCCATTGGGGACAAAACCACTCTTTTGAAAGTAGCCTTTTTATCAGTGGTATCATACCCCATGGATGATAAATTTTCATGTATTTCTGGCATAGGTAATGTGATGATACCATTGAGATCATCCAATTGGAGAATTTTCCTTAAGGATGCCTCAGTAACATCAATGGTTACCTCATCCACAATGGCTCTAAGAGCATCCACTATTTCATGTGTATCTCTATTCTCAAGTGTTATGGACTGCGCAGAAGTCCAAAACTGTTTGATTTGAGAGATATAGATTGTGGGATTTAAAAGCAAAGCATACCTTATATGGGTAGTATTAAGAAAGTCCACAACCGATGAAAAACAGGCCACTCTTCTCGTTTGTCTTTTGTAGGTAAGCCACTGGTTGTGCTCATCTCGCAAATTTTAATGGTGCCATAGAAACTTTTGATGAAAACAATATTAGGGTGAATAATTGAAGAAATAACTAGCCAATTAAGACAAAAGATATAGAGGTAGGGTTTAAGAGTGTAAGCAAGAAAGATTATCTAAGGAAAGTATTTATCTTTAGAGGATAAATAGCAAACAGGAAAGTAGATAATTCTCTAAGTTACCCTATATATATGGAAAGCAATTTTTCTACAATGGCTAGTAAAATTTGTTACCGACACAACTTGTAATGGCTAGATCAATGATGGTAAAAATACAATTTGTCGCTGGAAAGTGTGAACTAGCAAAGTGGTAATTTTCACAAAAATTTCAAAGAGCAGTGGTAAAGAAAACATATGAAAACTAGATCGCTCTTATCATAGTTTTAGCAACCACCAACTATCAACGGATTTGATATGTCTTTACCATAAGCCGTTTTCTATGGACTAGCCAACTCTTAATCATAAAGAATATGGTGAGTTGATAACCATATAGTTTTTGGTAAACTATCAACCATAAACGGATTTGTCAAGTCTTTACCAAGAGCTGTTTGCTCGGACTAGTTGATTCTTATGTGGATTAGAAATGGTGAATCAATAACCATTTGTTGTGTATCTCAGTTATACACCTTTTAAGATCAACTCCCATCTTTGCTTTGTTTAAAAGTTATTGAACAAGCAAAAACACAAGCACAAAACATATACAAACTTATACAACAATATTAGTACCCAGAAACCTCCACTCAACACCAAAGTCAATTTGACACAAAGTTTATGGATTTAGCATTCCAATACTTGTTACCAAGGCATCGAAATCTACCCACATCAAGTCCTTTTGTTAATAAATCAAGATAGTTGTCATCAAGATGAATTTTGAAAACTTGAATTAGTCCTTTTTCATAACAATCTCTTATGAAATGGTGTCTAATTTCAATATGTTTAGTCTTTGTGTGTTGTATCGATTCTTAATAATGCAAATGATACCGCTATTGTCAATATGAATGATGGTACTCATGAAATTGTACCCACAATTCAAAAGTTGATTCTCAAGCCATAGAACTTGGGCACAAAGAACTTACGAGCTACATACTACTGCCTCGCTTGATGAATTAGCCACCATAGTTTGTTTCTTACATCGCCATGACACTAATATGTTGCCAAGAAATTGGCATCCACCGTTGTATATTTTCTATCCAAACTAGCTCCAAGATAGTCACTATCCGAGTAAGTAACCAAATCTAGAGGGAATCTCTAAAGTACCACAATCCCGAGTAGGAAATGCTTTAAGATATCTAGAAATCTTCTTCACATAGATCAAGTGAGAGAACTTGGGAGTGACTCAAACCTTGCACATGCACACACCGCGAACATAATATCTCGGTCTAGATGATGTAAGGTACATCAAAGATCCAATCATAGACCTGTACATGTGTACATCAACTGCTTCACCACTATTTTCCTTCAATAGTTGATGTGTAGTCTTGTCTGCAGGGGTGCTGGATGACTTTGCATCAGTGAACTTGAACTTCCTTAGTATCTCAGCCACATATTTATCTTGATAGATGATAATACCATCTGGCCTTTGTTGTACTTGAAGTCCCAAAAAGAATGTGAGTTCACCCATAGAACTCATCTTGAATTCTTCTTTCATTAGTTTCTCAAATTCTTTGCACATCTCTGTCTTTGTAGATCCAAAAATGATATCATCAACATATACCTGAACTAACAAGATATCATTCTTGTCTTTCTTGATGAACAAAGTTTGATCCACTCTGCCTCTATGAAACCTATTATCAAGAAGATAAGTAGTTAAAGTTGCATACCATTTTCTTGGTGCCTGATGCAAGCCATACAAAGCTTTAACTACCCTGTACACTTTATTAGGATAGTCAGGGTCTTCAAAGCCTAGAGGTTGAGAAACATATACCTCCTCATCAATCTGCCCATATAGAAAAGCACTCTTTACATCCATTTGATAGATTTTAAAGCCAATAAAGGATGCATAGGCTAAGAACAGCCTGATTGCTTCAATTCATGCAACTGGGCAAACACTTTCATAGTCAATACCCTCTCTTG
Source organism: Chrysanthemum lavandulifolium (assembly GCA_022545495.1). Taxonomy (NCBI): domain Eukaryota; kingdom Viridiplantae; phylum Streptophyta; class Magnoliopsida; order Asterales; family Asteraceae; genus Chrysanthemum; species Chrysanthemum lavandulifolium. The sequence continues at coordinate 179,626,843 of CM040242.1, read as the reverse complement.
AGTGTATCCTTGAGCCACAAGCCTAGCTTTGTTTCGATAAAAATTCCTCTTTCATCCTTCTTGTTTCGAACACCCATTTAGTACCTATTACCTTCTTGCCAGAAGGCAAATCACAAAGCACCCAAACCTTTTGAAGCTTGAATTGGAGCAACTCTTCTTGCATTGCTTCCACCCAACTTTCATCTTCAAGCCTTGTAAACATTCTTTGACTCCATTTGTGATAGAAAACACATAAAGAGACATTCATTCTTGCCTTCATGAGACTTAGATTCATATATTTCACTTATGAATCCATGAACATCAGGAAGCCTTGTTTGTCTTCTAGTCTTTACAGGTGAGTGGACATCCCCAATCACATTCTCAAGAGGATGTGATTTATGAATAGAAGTGTGGGGAGTCTGAGGAACTGCAATTTCATTTGGCATATTTGAGATTTCAACATCATTGGCTCGAGCTTCTTTCAGAATCGAGTTGTAACTTCCACTCGGTGTTGCAAAGGAAAATTTCGCCTAGCGATGGAATCTACATTTCCACCGCTTTTGGGATCTTCGGTGTTCAAGTTGCTATCTTCGACTTTACCGAATCATTAGAAGAATGAGCATCTCCGCTTTGAAATATCATTATTGTCTCGCAGTCCCAAAGTGGCGATCTAATTCATCTTGATCTTCCCATTGATCTTTGTTGGGTTCATCATCATCAAGAAACTCTTCGAACTCGCCAAATCAAAAGAAGATGTACCAGAGAGATAGGCACATAATGCATAGTATTGGTTAACTAATCAAGATCAAACAACCTTCGGACCAAACCTATCTCTCTGTGTACATCTTCTTTGATTGGCGGTGTTCGTAAGAGTTTTTGATGATGATGAACCCAGCAAAGATCAAGGGAAGATCAAGATGAATTCAGTCTACCACTTTGGGACTTTGCAGACAATAATGATATTTCAAAGACTGGAGATGCTCATTCTTCTAATGATTCTGGTAAAGATAAAGATAGCAACTTGAAAGGCACATAATTCATAGTATTGGTTAACGAATCAAGATTAAACAACCTTTGACATTCGCTTTGTTCTCCAGGAACTCAACATGCAGATTTTCTTCAATCTTTTGGGTTCTTAAGTTGAATACTCTCAAAGCTTTACCCACCATGGAGTACCCAACAAAATACCCTTCATCTCGCTTTTTCTTCAAATTTCCCCGATAATCTATGGTATTGAGAATAGATACATGACATCCAAATGGTCTCATGAAGTTAAGGATGGGAGGTCTACCCTAAATAACTCATAAGTGAGTCTTGTTCTTTGTTTTTACCACTAAAACCCTGTTTTGCATATAACATGCAGTGTTAATCGTCACCCAAAAGTGATTGGCAATTTGAATCGCCAACATGGTTCTAGCAAACTCTATAAGTGTCCTGCTCCTCCTCTCAAGAACACCATTTTGTTGAGGAGTTTTAGCAACACTAAATTCTCTTTAATACCTTTATCTCGCAAAATTATCCATAACTCTATTCTTAAACTCGTCCCATTGTCACACCCGATGATTTTCACTTTGAAATCATATTGGTTTTCTACTTGTGTAGTAAAGGTCTTAAGGATGCCAGCTTGTTTCATCCTTTGTATTGAGAAAGAAAACCCATGTAAACTTCGCCGAAATCATCGATACAACAAGACGATACTTTTTAAGATTTAAGTCATCACGGATGTAGGACCAAACAAGTCCATATGTAGCATTTGAAGTGGGTGAGCAATAGAGCTAACCAACTTTTATCTCAGAAGAAGCTCGTGTTGTTTGCCCTTAAGACAAGCCCACAGTTTGATCATTTTCAAATCTTTTCTCGAGGTAATCCTCTCACCAAACCATCTTTGACAATCTTATTAATGGTTTTAGTTAACATAACCAAGTCTTCACGTACATAACATGGATTCATCCATCGTGGCCTTTGCAAGCAAGCAAGCATAATTATCTTTAGCAACAATGTTGTTCATATCAAAGCTATATAGGTTGCTTTTCTAGGAATTTTAAGAATTTGACTTTCATCGTGCATCTTAAAATCCTTAGAGAGAATAAAGCACATATCTTTGGTAAAAGAACATTGTTCTTCTTGTCACACATTTGTGACACACTAAAAGATTATACTTAAGCTCTTTTACATAGTACACAGTTCAAAGTCCAAGTTACCGTTTTGATTACTCCTTTACCAACAACTTTTCCATTGACTCCTCCTCCAAAGTCGATATACCCATCATAATGTTCAAAATTAGAAAGATAGGACTTGTTGCTACCATGTGCCTTGAACACCCACTATCCGTATATCCTTGATCCGATCTTTTGTCCTTGGATGTTCCTCACATAAACGTAAAGAGTTAGTTTTTTTGGATACCCAAGCCATGATTGACTTGGATCCGCTTCGTGTATCAATATAGTTAAATCTATCAAAGGTCATTGATACACCATTGGGATTGGTTGTAGAGGTAGTTCCTTTAGGTTTCCATTCTGTAATATATTAGTTTTCACATACACATCAAACCATAACACAAAGTGGCGTATAAATGGAATTCTAGATAGAGAAAGTTAGAGGTTTAGGGAACTTAGTGAGAGAAAGTGAAAGATATTATTATGAGTTCCAAATCTCTACCTTGCAAGGTAGAGAGTATTTATAGTCTTACATAAACGCCACACAACGGGTCGGATCGCATACAGCTGGTAAAGACCGTCCGTCCTCCACGGTGTTACTTAACTAAATACTACTTAGCTTGACATAACTACGACTACGAGCTTTAACGATTACATATACTGAGGTGACCGACTCTTTAATACCCGAATTTCTAATTCCTAACAATCTCCCCTAAGGAGGTCACCTCAATCATGTACTAAAATTACATAGAATACAAAATGATATTAAAAAAATGTTCTTGCATTCTTGATGTAGTACATTGTCCCAAGCTCGTAGTCATTGATTCTTCTCATTGCATGTTTGGTTAATCCAAGTGGAGGTCTTTTACCGATCCACGTGATAATACTTTTGAGCCACTTTTGAGACCATCACCAACAAAAATCTCTCGAGACATCCATTGTGGTGTTGGTATTATGTGATGTTGTGACTTTCGACCAACATGCTCACATTCGATCATGATATCTTCTCATCGAGTAAGGAAGCTTTTGTTGATTCATGATATTGGCGCAGCAGAAAGCGTAAGCATGGAGTGAGAATATCGAGTCATTGATGCACTTATCATGATTTCTTGAGAGATGAATGTATCGTGTGAGCATGCGGCTATGGATTGACCGCTTAATCCGAATAACTACAAACGCTATCGACTGCCACACAATGCTTAGCAATAAAGCGTACAAAAGTGTCTTTGACCACTTTAGTTGAATTGAGGTACACGCCCATGGTTCCTCGCTGATCAAGACAAGCACGCCTGTGATCGTATAATTCAAGAATTTCCTCGATGGTTTCGCAATGCCTAGTCGTTCTCAAACCGAACGCCTCAAAGAAGACAACACGGAGTGAGTGAACCAATAATTTAAGTCCACCGATTGATGAAAAGAGATTTGAAAACAATCGTGTATTGCCCAATAGAAATTGTTTTGCAATACAACGAAGGTTTTATTGAAAATCAATTATCAATCATAAAACACCTTTGGTTTGAAAATTAGTACACGGTCGATGTGCTAAAGAAAGAGTTATTAAGCACAAAGACCGGTTTTTCAAAGGTATCCGTCAATCCATAACTCCGAACTGTGATTGATTCAAAAGATTGAATCTCCCCATTGTTTCGCTCGGTTGTCACATGGTTGATCTATTTGATAGATCTCACATGCCACCTACCGTGAGCTTGTTCGATGATGGCTCGAAGGTTTTCCATCTTCATTGTGAATATGTAAACACATCACTCGGATGTTCGCAATACCACAAGGATAATGCGAGGACTCAAGATATAATCTCTCTTTCACATTGTGTGAGCATGAGAGTCTTCATTGAAAGTGTCCTAATGAGATTTATTGATGATCTCGTGGCTCTAGACTCAATTTTGTGCATATTTGATTCCTCGTGCGGAGACTGTGGAGAGGGTCTCCTTCTTCAATATCGACAATCTCTAAGAGAAAGTTGATAGATAATGTCGGTTCCCCGTGAGAATGAAACAAGTCCTTTTAAGAGGAACTTGAGTGGTTTGAAAGTTGAAGTGCAAGCGTCATCGGGTCCATGACGTCTTGTCTTCAATACCGATGTTACCATCAAGATCATATGAATTGAACCCGGTTTCGCCCTAAGGTTGAATAAATGGAGGGCTATTTGTTTTCACCCTTTTCTCATTCAATTCTTTTAAATTCTTTAACCCCTTCAAGCTTACCGAGACTTCATTGCAAGAACCTTGTTGGGTTTGTTCCAAGACTTGCCTCGCCTCATCCCGACTCTTCCCATATCTCACTTTTCTCCTTTTATTATCATACCTAAGGACTTCTACACTAACTAGTGGATTGTCCTCGGTAGATCCCTCCGGCTCGGCGGATCATGGAACCAATACCTAACCTTATCATCCTTATATCACCGCATATAAAGTAAAGTTGGTCGGTCTATTTGGTATTGTTCATCCGCCATTGGAACCAATTGAAAACCATTTGAAAATCAATCCAGATACTTGTGATATATTATCAAAACATTTTGTACCGAATTGTTTTTGATATTTTAGAATAAGTGCTCCCCTCAACATGTGCATCAAATGTTTGAAATCGTTTTGCACACGGAGGCAAGAGGAAGAATTAACTCTTTGATTACCATTTTCTAAAAGATATCAACATCTCATCCCCGATCAAATCAAGTAGATAACGTATTTTGGGAAGGATGAGGTTTTCATACTTTGCTCCCCTCAATATGTGCCTCGAGGTTTGAAAAGAGTTTTGCACATACTAGAGGAACCTCGCACATGAGATAAATGATCACGCTTTCAAATCATAGGTTTAAGATAGATGCTCCCACCAACATGTGCATTGAAAATTTGAAATCGTTTGTCACATGGGAAGGACAACATGTACATCCTTATAAAACCATTTACCAATTATCGCTTAAACCAATTTAAATCACATTCTCCCGATCACAATTATCAAATCATTTGAGATTTGTGATCTCTTATAGATTTAAATTGATT
>CM040242.1:179586090-179621591 GCA_022545495.1 Chrysanthemum lavandulifolium | reverse complement strand
TAAGGTGACGCCGTCGCAAGACTAACGTGGCCAAGATGAAACCCTAATGATGGCGACCCCGGCGTCACAAATCATAAGGTGGCGCCGTCGCGATTGTAATCTATATATAGAATCCGAATTTTCGGTTTTAGTGGGTAGTCTTTGGAGTAAAAACCTAAACCAGACCAAAATTTGTCTTATACGGTATTTTAGGGTTCAAACCTATCTTACATCAAGATAAGTGTTTTACTTCATTAATTCAATTATGTCTTCAATTGATTGTGTGTATGCTTGCATGTTTACCATGTCCGCTAAATTACTTGTGTGTTTGCTTAGATATATGAAACCTAGTTGTTAATTATTGTTAGGTTGTCTCTTATCTTAATTGTAATTAGCTTAGGGTGTGACTAGTCTATCGTTGTGTTTAATACTTGATAAATCTTTGATAGTTTATGAATGACTTAGTGGTTTCGTTTACTAAACCCAAAGATAACCTCGAGTTAGTTTATGAATGACTTAGTGGATTTCGTTTACTACACTTAAAGGTGACTTCAAAGAGTTAGGGAATGCACACCTTACGACCTTAGAAAACACAACGCGTTAAGAATAAGAACGTGACAATTCAACCATCAATAGGAGATAACTAGGGAGCAGTAGCATCTAAGTAAACACATCTTTAAACCATCATACGAGCACACAATAATTAGACATAGACTATCCTCACCACTAGATTAGATAATTTGATAAATAGAGTAATCGGTAGAAATGCCAAAACCCCCAAATCCAAACCCCGAGATTCGTACCTTTCCATTTCCAAAAAAACATAAAAAGATAAAAAAAATAATCTTCCTCAACCCCAACCTTAGCGTAGTAACTTCTCACTAGCATTCCTATTCCCTAGAGAGCGATATCAATTCTGTGGCTTACCCTAATACTACACTACAGCGATTAGGTTCCTTGCCTAGGGTGTTGAAAAACTTGCTCGGACGAAAGGAAGTTCCTTTGACCCCGAGCGCGCGTATGGCGTTATCACTTCACTATCAAGTGGTCTCACTATTCTATCTTCTTGAACGATCTCACGAAGACTCTCTAGGCTATTCTTAAAGTACGTAAGATATGTTTGATATGCAAGATTATTATTTCTAAGAGGATGGGGAATATACATCACTTCAATGGCATAATTATTGCAAGCAGAAACCTTTAGAGCAGTATATTTACAAGTGGGAATGGGCAATTTCCTTTCACCTTGCTCTTTAGATTCTCAATCACATTAAGCAAAGAAGTTATCTTTTCAATGTGTTTGTCATGATTGACCTTAACTGAATCATATAACTCTTTGTATTGCAATTAAACCTTTGAATTTTCAACATGAAAGTGTTTGTTTTCTTGTTCCAACTTATTGATGATGTTTTGATATTGAAAATTCTGAGAATCTAAAGGCGGTGGTATCTGGGAGCATACCACTTCACTCCTATTTCTCTTCAATTGGGAAATCTGAGCCTTTAATTTTCGGATCGTGTTACAGTGAGCTTGAATCCGTTTATTATAATTTAATGATAATTTATTTTAAAACGTCTCACTTAGAGTCGTTTTTTATAACTTGTACTGTCTGTTATGAAGTAATACCATCGTCTAGCTTCCGCTGCTATCCGAGAATCGGGGTGTTACAAGTTACTAAGATGTACTTGTCATGTTGCTGATAATTTTAAGAAACATAATCAACTTCTTATATTGATGCAATTTTTGATGGGTTTGGAATTAAAATCCGTATAACACTTTTGCAGAAGTTTAAAAAAAAATCCAAATCTAAAAAAAAAATATAAAATCTAAGATGCATTAGCCACTTGTATAGCCATTTTCAATTGTTTTGCAATGATTTGGATTTAACGAACATGCTATCTTGTTGTGCTTGTTAATCTTCTGTCCACAAGATCCACATTTATATCTCGTGCTTAGCTTTAGACTGAAGTTCTATTTCGCTTTCATTTGTATGTGTGCTCCTTTCATACCACCTTTGTTTCGAGCCCTAGGTGAATTTCTTACCACCTTATCCTCAGGTTTCTCAACTGCATAAATATACTCAATCACATCTCTTGTTTTATGTGAAGGATGATTAGGCACTTCAACCTCAACTTCTTTCTTGATTGAGTTCAACAGTTCCACAAACTTTGCTAACTCTAGCACGTATGTAGCCTCATTTGTTATTTTTTGATTGTTTATTTTTTTTTTCTTCATATTTGTTGGCAAACGGCACAAAAAGGCGCTCAACTTAGGGTCTATTTCCAATCAATGTACTCTACTTTTTTTCTTGCACATAAAGGCGGCCAACTTTTTTTTACGGATTTAAGTTTTTTCTAACTTTCGTTAGTAAATTCGTGTTTGGTCATTGAGTTTGTATAATCATTTCATGCACCGTCACCACCACCAAAAAATATTTATGAAAAAACAATTCGGTAAAAAGTTTCAAAAAAATTGAAAAAATTCCGATAACTATTTTGAATTTTTTGGAAACTTTTTTGAAAATTTTTGAATTTTTGAATTTTTAAATATTTTTAATCTTTGATTTTTTTTTGAATTTTTTGGAAACCTTTTTCCGATTTTTTTTTTTTTTTTTTCTAGTGGTGATGGATGGTGCATGAAATGAGTATACAAACTCAAGGACCAAACATGTAATTTACTAACGAAAAAAAAAAACTAAATCCGCTAAAAATGTTGAGCGCCTTTATGTGCAAGAAAAAAAGTAGAGTACCTTGATTGGAAATAGACCTAAGTTGAGTGCCTTTTGGTGTCATTTGCCCTATCTGTTTGTGTTTCTTCTTAATGCATATGATATTATATCCATTCTCCAATGCCTCAAAATGTACTTTTCCGGAATCACTTCAATATCACAGTTCTTTAAAACATAGAATATGTGTCATAAAAATCTGAACCAAAGAAAATGCCTACAAGTATATTCCACTGACCCGTCTTCAAAAGAACGCATAACCTTATTACAAAACATAAAAGAAATAAAATTGATATTTATGTTGGAATCACATGTGATTTATACAAATACTTGTGATTGTTGTAACATAAGATGTACTTGCAGTCGCATTCTTGTCTATAACCCTAACCATCTCACAACCCTCTTCCATTTTAGTCTCTTGTATTGTGCATGACCAACAACCTTCTGTTATTTCCTTTTGAACAAGGAAAAATATTGTTCTTGTATATACTTTAGATGCATGACGTTCAATATTTAACCATGTATGAAGTTTTGGAGATGAGTTAAATGTTTTAAAGTCTAATACTTCTTGCCTATACCTCTGCCTCTCCATTGTTGATTCGAAGCACATCATGAAATTAACTAATGTTGACCCTTAGTTTGTGAAACTTTTAGAGAATGACTTTTTATTCTCAGACCTTGAAGTAGTTCTTATCAATCCAAACAATGGCGAGTCAATAAAATAAGCACAGCCACATTTCTCGAGTTTAAACATCTTTTCACCCATTTGTGGTTTTGCAATTCAAAATCTTCAATCAATTTGCCCATTTTTCTTTAAACTCAACGGTTCCCGAACATATCCCACACAATCTTGTTTAAGCACTTCTTGAAATCATGTTAGGAATTGGAAATTCCATATTAAAGTGTCGGTCACCCCAATTATGGTCTAGCATATTTTAGCTCGTAGACTTGTAGTTATTTACGTTATTTAGTAGTTTATTAGTTAGTGTGTAGTGTAGATTAGTTTAGTGTAACACCGTGGAGGAAGGACGGTCTTTACCCTTGTATACACGATCCGAGGCCGATAGGAGGTGGGTGTATTGTGTAACTATAAATACCCCTTCCATCCATGGAAGGGTGGAGTTCAATCTAACCTTTTACAATTTGTGAACCAAGTCTCTACCAAGAAATCTCCCTCTCTCTACTTTCTCTCTCTAAAATGGTTAACATGTATTTTGATCATCCAAGACCACCCGAATCATCAAACACAATAATATTATCGATCCTACAAATGGTATCAAAGCCAAGGTTTTTGTGTTGTGTTGATTTGTGTGGTCTAGTTCCATGGTTACCTTGTTTGTTGGTTTGTGACACTTGTTTTAAAAACTGATTGTGTACAACTTTGAATGTCGAAAACTTTGTTTCTCGTGACACTTGTTTTAAAAACTGATTGTGTACAACTTTGAATGTCGAAAACTTTGTTTCTCTACTTTTATGTAATATCAGTTTTCAAACAACTTAGTAAGTATCCTGTATTTGGTTTTATGGCCAGGTTTTTCTGTTCAAAAATATGGTCAGGTTTTAAGGTCAAAACAATGGGTCAAAATGGGTAATATGTATCTTTCTTCAAGTCTTTTTCTGGGTTTACAATCTGGTCAAGTTCTGGTGGTCTAAAAGGGTATAATGAAGTGTCTTTATGATGCTTTTCTGGGTTGGAAACTAGACATATTCTTGCTAGCGAGTTGTCCTTAAAAGATGTCCTGATTCGATGAATATATCTAGCGACTTGTCCATGTTTTCTTACTAGCGAGTTGTTATACAAAAACCACTGGGTATCGAGTTGAGTATGTAATCTGTGTGGCGACTTGTATTTACAAGTCGTAGCTACTTGACATACCATGTAATGACTTGTTGACACACTCTAAAATGATATGCTAGCGACTTGTTGTTTAACAGATATGCTAGCGACTTGGTAAATTAAGCTAGCGACTTGTTTTTTTAACAAGTTAGCGATTTATGACAGCGACTTGTAATGAAAAAACCTAGCGTCTTGTTATTGAACAAGTAGCGACTTAGTGTCAAAAATTATAGCGACTTGACTCAACTTAGGCTAGCGACATGTCAAAAGAATAGATGAAGATGAAGAGATACTACTTATCCATAAACTGAAACATAAGACCATGACAACTATACCATATTGCAACCATTAAACAACACGACTTCTGGTATAAACCCATCATCAGTCAGACAAATCCTACATCACAACCTCTTCAACAATCTCAGAATGGGTGCACATTAATTCGTCAAACTACTACTTTTGTGTCTTAATTCATTTTTAAGAAAAAGTCGATAACAAGGGTGTTACCTCTTTTGTTCGAATCTGTAAGAAAAAGTCGATAACAAGGGTGTTACCTCTTTTGTCTTAATTCATTTTTAATATCGAGCTGCAGTTATTCGAACCTCAAGAAAATTAAATAACAACTTTGTTATCTTTTTTTCTGTGTTCGTTAAACAAATCACCAATTGATCAAAAGTGTTTTGAAGCCCACTTGTTTATATATTTAAAGACTAATAAGAAAAGCTTGAGAACAAAAGTGTTTCAAATCTTTTCTGTCATTCGATTCATTATCAAGAAAATACAAGCGAAATAAAACCTACCTTGAAACATATGACTGATCTTGTTGTTGTCTCTAATCCTTCAAAACCATCTTTGTGGCCATGTTATTGACCCTCAAGCCATCCCTGTGGCGTGGTCATATTGTACATCAATGATATATGTTGTTCTTGGGCGCATATGAGTTCTATGATTATTGAATGGGGGCGGATGAGAGCGTTTTGATTATTTGAAGATGGGATGGTGGCGTGATATTGTGAAGTGTATTATAAGGGTTTGATGATGTTTTTAGTTTGTCTGCACAAGTGAGAGAGGGGCGGAATATTATAGAGATTTAGGGTTAAGTGGAGTGATAAGTGAGTGATTTATACTCCCTAATAATTAGGGTAGTGTGGTTTTTTTTTTTTGGATCTGATTGTGTGACCTCATGGGTTGAACGGGTAATACATGGTCGTGGGCTGGTTTTTGTGTTAATATTACTTGGGCCAAACGTTATTTCTTCTTGATCATGGGCCGTGCATGGTGTTTATCACATTTTCTTGGAATATCTGTTGGTGTTAATTTACATGGGACGTGTATAATGCAATCTTTAATACACATTGGCCATGTTTAATGGTATTATTCGAGATATAATGTTGGTTGGTTGGTTATTCATATTTCTCGGGAGATAATTATTCACGGCTTCAAGTAGTAAATGATCTTTAATAGGCTCAAGGTCCTTATCCGACATTATTGATTTTGTATTAAAGTGACTTGGGGTCGTGTCATATTCTTAGCAATTCTGTTCGGATATGGGCTTGAATTGATATTTCTCGGCGGAATTTTGTTTGGACCATATGATGTTGAGCAGGATGGGCTTCATATCTTGGATTGCTCTTATGATATTGGGCGAATATGAGATGCGCCGATGAGAATTGATCATGAATTTTGATGATTTGATTTGTTGATGTGATTTGACTAATATGAGACTTGATGATAAGAGGTTTATGTGATTTGGGTTTTATGAGATTCGTTAAAGAGCTTTGATGATGAGACTTGTGATAATGAGACTTGATGATGAGCTTTGATTATTCAAATGAATTGATGCAAGTTGATGATGTAAGTTGCTGGGCTACACGGTTTGATACTTTGGTTTATACAGTTTCACGTAGAAAATTATGTCTCGGCTAGAATTGAATGTTAAACACGGTTGACTACGGGGTTGTTGCTTGGTATTTCTTATTTGGCTTTGAGGTCAAGTTTTCCGGGCGCGTTTACTTATTTCGTCTTCTTTCTTTCTACCCTTCCGCGTAGATGACTTGTTTGGGCGTTTATAGAGGGTGATAAAGACTTGGCTATTTTATTACGGTTGTGATTCTTTCTCATTTAACCCACAACGTAACTATCACTTCGGTGTCTCACTCAGTTGAGAATGTCAAGAGGTTTTGTACATTGGGTACACCGTTTCTTTTTCACGAGGATTAGTACAAGTTTAAGTAACAAATGGGAATTTTACTTCATGCTCAAGCTTGGCATATCGGGTTTACTTCACCATGTTCCTTTGCAATAGCCGACAATGCGTGAATGATGTGTTTACCAAAGTGTTGATTGGATGGTTGATGATGTTGTTGATGTTGGATAATGAACCGTTGATGAACATTGAATGTTCCCTAAAAGCAGATATTCACCGAAACCAAAATTGTTATAATACATTCAAGGCGACATTGTTTACGGTTTTGTCTTGATTTTGTAAATCCCGTGAAAGAAACTATTTCTCGGTTTAAATCATAGACTTGTAAAATCCGTAACAATGGAAACATCCGGTAAAAGTAAAGTGCATTTCGAATCTATCTTACGGTTTATTCTTGATTTTGTAAAATCCCTTGAAGAACCTATTTCTCGGTTTAAACCATAGAATTGTAAAATCCGTATTGATGGAACCATCTTGGAGAAAGGAAAGTGTATTTGGGATCTTATTTTATGTTGGTGCTCGTTTTGTTTGAAGAAGGATAAGCGGGTGTACTTCATGAATTGGATGTGTGTTTGGATATTCGTCATGGCGGTTTGGTTATTACAAGGTTTTACGAGGTTATGTGCTATTAACCATGGTGGGATGAAAACCATTATCATAGTTCACTTAAAAGCGTCAAAGGAGGCTAGATTTGAGCTTTTAACGAGAAGATGTGACAACGGAGTTAATTCACTATTATTTATTTGAGGTTGAAGTGAATTATCACGGGCGAGTGTACTTAGTATCACGAAGGTATCGGGGATGGTTGGATGAAGATTCTTCATGATCCTTGTTCGAGCTTATTATCAAAAACTAAGACTAAAATCTAGTTATTGTTGGGTGTCTTTTACCTTTTCTTTTACCACTTGGGGAATTTGGCTCTTACCACTACAAAAAACTATCACTTTAAGGAGTTACGTTGTAGTGCTCGATGTCACATTCAATTGTGGATTTTCAAGAGGTAATGTCGTCTTATACTTGATGGTTGGTTGGTTGAAGAGTATAGAGTACATAGAGAGTACTAGAGATGCTAATGGAAATCGGCACAGCTCTTTGTTACATATGTGCAAGTTTAAGTCACGAGTTCGGGTTAGTTTACTTGAGGTCAAATTCATCATATTGGGTTTTCTCCATCATTGTCACTACAAAGAGCCTCTTGAATGATAATGGGTTGATTACATGTTTTGCCAAAAGAGATGATGAAAAGAGAGATTATGGCGATACTGTTCACATCGGTTCAAGCCTCGTACTTCATCATTATGACGTATGAACACATCAGTTCATGCCTCGTACTCTAAAGAAAAGAAAAGTGTACGTTTCAGTGCGCTTTATCTTCAAAAGAAGAGAAATCTTCTTATTATGACCATTCTCATCAACATGCTTCATGCTTTTTCCATGCGCTTCAAACATCAAGTGAACCGGACTACTGTTGATTGTTTTCTTATTCCACTTGCTCAACTATAATGACGATGGCGACATCATGTGCTAATTTTGCGGGGGAGAAGTGTGAAGAGACTACATTTGTTGAAGATGTTCACTTATTTAATCAAGAATGGCATCTCCGTATGCAATTCTTGAGGGGGAGAAGAAGTATGATTACTCTGCATGGTTGATTGATTTCTGGGAATGAATGGTCAAACGACTCCAAACTCATGTAAGAACCAAACTTCATCTTATCGGGTCATCTTCACATGGAGTTTTCTACTAAGAGTCGTTGGTTGACATCTTCACATGGGCTGATATGATTAAATGACAAAGTGCTTCTAGTTGCTGGGCTGATTTCTTTGATGAACATCTTTCTGTTCTTGTTTGATTGGGAGGGATTTAATTAAGGAGATTTGCTAGATATAAGGCAATTGGATCGCATTTGGTGAGTTGAAGATGATGACTTTCTATTCCCCAACTGGACAATCTTGAAGAAGGTCGAGTCTACAGTCAGTTCTACATTTTCTGCTACATGTTAGAAGACTAAAGACGAGTTGCATTTAACGATCTAAAGACTTCTTCTTATTCAAGGCATTTATCAAAAATATTGTCGGTTTAGGGGAGAGCACTAATTGGGGGAGGGTGAAATGTTGGACTTAATCCCAAATTAGATTTGCTCACACTATTCTTCAGCAAGTTGATTCTCACAATGACTTCAAGCGATCTTCTCAAACATATTTCAAGTATTCGGGCTTATAATGTTTTGCTGATTCTGAAGTATCAAAACCAGCAAGGGGGAAGGAGACAAACACCTAAACGCGAGTAAACTTGATGAACTTAATACTTCTAAGTAATTGAAGATATCCCGAGAAGACAAATGTTATTACGTCAGAGAAACTCAAGGTTTGACTCATGGCGAGTAAACTTGATGAACTTAATTCTTCTAAGTGATTGAAGATATCCCGGGAGAACAAATGTCATGACCGCAGAGAAACTCAAGGTTTTACTCATCAAGGCGTTTAATGTTCTTATTCCAACTATGTGGGGAAGAGATGGAAGAGTTAGTTTACGAAGATGAAAGAGGTACACAAGTGTGTGATGATTTCGATGTTATCGCAATCATCAAGGGAGAAAATTATGTACATTAGGGATGCTCATTTGTTTTACTTGAGGGCTTGTCTGTGATTCGGAGATATAATCACTTATTCAGTGGACATCCGAGAGATTGTCATCCATGAGATAATCGATGATTCGACTGTTTCTTCAATGTTATCGGTTATTCTCTCTTTGGGCATTGGTGCCGGGTTCTTGAGCTTCATACACTTTCTTGAGGGGAGAAAAGTATACATCGGGTTATTTGGCTTTTGGACTTAATCGCTACTTTGATGGTATAAGTTTCTTTGTCTTTGGGTATATGTGTATTCGGGTTCGTGAGCTCTAGTCTAAGAGATTGACTACATCAATTCAACTACTCAGGGGAAGTGGTCTCTTGACACCTTTTGGAATGAATTGCGTCAGACTTCAGTGGTTATGAAATGTGAGAAGATTATTTAAATGAGGGATGATACGTTGATGCTGTTCTATTGGATGATATAACCTCGAACGAAGAATCACGGTGATTATTCTTAAAAGGAGCAGCAAGATCGATGATAATGGTGTGCTTCTTTGTGCACTGGATAATGGAAGCTTGAAAGAAAGCTTTGAATCTGCTCACTAAAGTTTTCGGTTTGGGGGAAGGCGCCAAAGTCTCTCTTCTCAAAGGCTCATGTTCTATCTTCATTACGGAGCCTCGGAAGCTTTGGTGGTGGAAGTGTAAGAGATGGCAATTCTATCTTCTCTGACGTCTTTTCGATATCCTTATCTCGGTACTCGTATCATCATCCTCTTATACTATATCATCTATTCTATCTTTGTATATATTTTTCAGAAAATCAAATACAAAATATAAAACCACAAAAGAAAATAGAAAAATATAAAACAAACAAAAACCCATAAAAATCAGAAAATTTAAAAATACCAAAAATATGTTTTCTCAAGACATGTCTTAAGATATCGATAACATCTGCGGTCTTAGAAATGTCATTCAATAATGTGCAGGACCATAGATGAAGTTGACGGGAGGTGTAAATATTTCTTTTCAAAACATGTCACAAATCAAATGGCTTCTGAGTTATTTTAGGCGTAACCCGTGCTTCAAATAATGGCTTGCGATTACTTGATTGTGACCACGCTTAAACTATGGCTTGCTATTATTTGAGATAGCAACCCATTCTTCAAGAAAGGAAAGTCTTTGCGCTAAATCAAATTTTCAAAAATTTCGTGCACTTATCCTAAAACAAAATGAGGAAAGTATGTCGAAGATTCTTTGTTCCTACACAAATGTTTTTCCGTCTAAAATTCTTCAGAAAAATATTTGTTGTTTTCAAAATGGTGGTAAATGAGTTGCTTGTAAATCAATCGGATTCAGAGTTTTTGTATAAATTGAAAACTCAATCAATGACTTCAGCGCTTTTAAACTTTTTAGAAAATGAGTCATTGATTGAGGGGGAGAATGTTTTCAAATTTATATCATCTATCGGACTTTCTTAATTATCCTAATATGCTTAATTAAAAATGATATTTGCCTATGTCGAAGGACTAGGAATTTAGGATATGATTGTTAGGATTAGATGATTAGAGTTTGATGAACACATTATTCCCATACCTTTTATGATCTGATGGATATGTTGTATTGACCTTTAATTAGTCGATTGTTGTTTGGGTGATGTCGACCACCATATATCTGTATGTGTGTTCACTAACGTATGCAGGTATATTGGTATATAAGAATGTTCCCGATCCGGATCCCACAATTGAAGATGATTGGATGCCGAAAGAAAATGGTAACTATATCTTGGGTTGACAAATGAAGAAAGCGAAGCTTAATTTGACTTATATGGAGAGTTGGCATAAATGCAGCGTAAGAGGTCTCCTTGCATCGCGGATGGTTTTCTTCTAAGTGATTGAAGAAGCAGACTTAAATTTGACCTAAGTTGGCATTAAAATGCAACGTAAGAATCTCAGCTGCATCGTGACGGTTTTTCTTCAAGCCCTACATCAACAACATCATGAGCGACTCAACCACCTAACGTATCTTTGTGCGGGATACCATTTTTAAACAATTTTGAAAAATTTGATTAAAATTGTTTTGAAAATGGAAAAATATTGTTTTTGAAAATAAATGGGACTAAAATTTTGAAAATCACCGGACTTCATTTTTTTTTCAAAAATATAAGTCACTCAATTATCGACTACGGTCATCGATTGAGGGGGAGAGTGATTTAAAATAAATTACTTTCAAACAATATTTCTTCATAAAACTCCGTTTATGCGTTAAAATGTGGTGATCTAAAGATTTAATGTTTTGTCATGGTATGATTTTCTTTAAAACTCAAAGATCATCAAAGTGAAATTTTTACATTCTTGTTTGATTGTGAAATTGTTTTATTTTACTAAAGATCTCTTAAAACAATCATACGACACTAACAATCTTTAATGTCTTAAAATGGTCCTTATCATCATTTTCAAAATCAAATTTTGCCACGTCTTTCCCAAAATTTTCTAAATGATTTAAATCAATCGGGATCCAAAATCTCAATTGGTTTGAAATTTTTGATCGGGGGAGAGATCGTGATTTAAATCTCAAATTAGGTTTTAAAGGGTAATTGTTTCAAAACACTCCTGCCTCCATGTGCCAAACGATTTCAAATATACAATGCACATGTTGAGGAGGAGCATTTAACCAAAAACCAGAAGAGTATTTAAACCGGTAGCATTTTCTCCCATGTTTTCTAAACCTTATTAAATCACTTGGGATCAAAAATCTCAAAGGTTTGATATTTTTGATCGGGAGAATTTGTGATTTAATAATGAAATTTGATAAATGGTGATCGTTTTGATTCAAAGTGCAAGTTCTCTCTAATATGTGCTAAACTCTTTCGTTTATCGATGCACATATTGAGGGGAGCAAATGGTTTCTTAATGGCTTTTGTGATCGTGAATGTGCTTCAAAGAACTCTTTCCTCTATGTGATAAAATGATTTCAAATATCCTATGCACATATTGAAGGAGAATTTACCAAAGAAAATCAAATGGCTTTTCTATGAAAATAGTGATCAAAGAAAATATTTCAAAGTCCTCTTGCCTCCATGTGCTAAACAATTTCTAAATCATATGCACATGTTGAGGGAGGTTTTCTAAATGATCAAAACTATTAAGGTACAAAATGCTTTGATCTCGTATCACAAGTACCTTGATTGTTTTACAAATGATTTTTCAATTGGTTTCACGGAAGAATGAGCTGTACCAAAAGACCGACCATTTTACTTTATGTATAGAGTTATAAGGTTGGTGAGGTTAGGTATTAGTTCCACGATCCCCCTTGAGCGGATGGATCTACCGGGACAATCCACTAGTAGTGTAGAGTCCTTTGGTATGATGAAAAAGGAGAAAAGTGAGATATGGGAAGAGTGCGGATGAGATAGAGCTAGGCTGGAATAAACCCAACAAGGTTCTAGTTATGAAGTCTCATTAAGCACTTGAAGGGTTGAAGAATGAAAAGAAATGAATGTGAAAAGGGTGAAAAGAAATAGCCCTCCATCAATTCAACCTTAGGCGAAACCGGGTTCAATACATATGCTACTTGGTGTTTACTAAGGTAACGGTATTGAAGACAAGGCGTCATGGACCCGTGTGCCTTGCACTAAAACTTCCCAAGCTACTCAAGTTCCTCTTAAAAGGACTTGTTTCATTCTCACGGGAACAGACATTATCTATCGACTTTCTCTTAGAGATTGTTGATATTGAAGAAGGAGACCCTCTCCCTAGTCTCGGCATAGGAACCAAATGTGCACTATTGAGTCTAGAGCCGGAGATCATCCACAATATCTCATTAGGACACAGAATTAATGAAGACTTCTTTGTTTCACACAATGTGAAAAGTAAGTATATATTGAGAGTCCTCGCATTATCCTTGTGGTATTGCCGAACATCAAGAGTAATATGTAATATATTCACGATGAAGATGGAAATCCTTCTAGAGCCAACATCTAACAAGCTCTTGGTGGGTGACATGTGAGATCTTTTCTAAAGATCAAGCTTGTGACAAGCGGATAGAAACAATGGGCGATTCATTCTTGAATCAACCTTGGTCGAGAAAGGAATTGTGAATACTTTTGGAAAAACCGTTCGATGTGCAAATCTTCTTTTCTCTAGCACATCGAATGTGTATTCATGTTTCAAACACAAAAAGTATCTCTGATTGAAAAAAATACTTTTGGAAAAACCGTTCGATGTGCAAAATTCTTCTTTTCTCTTGCACATCGAATGTGTATTCTCTTTCAAATACAAAAGGTATTTTTGATTGAAAATTGATCTTTCTCATAAAACCTTCGTCATATTGCAAAACTCTTTCTTCTAAGCAATACACGATTGTTTTCAAATCATTTTTCATCAATCAGTGAATCTCAATTCACTGGTTCACTCACTCCGTGTTGTCTTCTTTGGCGTTCGGATTGAGAGCGGCTAGAAACATTGCGAAACCACTGTCGAGAGATTCTTGAATTATACATGATCACGAGCGGTACTTGTCTTGATCAGCTGGGAACCGTGGGCGTGTACCTCAATTCAACGAAAGTGATCAAAGACACTTTCGTGTGTTTTAATGCTAGCGTTGTTTGCGGTACATTTGGACGGTTGCGGTGATCGAATTGAGGAGTCAATCAAGCCGCATCCTCGCGGCATCCGCACTAATTGAAGAAATCATGACTTGTGCATATCTGAGAACACAGCTCGATATTCCTATACTATGTTCTGCTTGTCTTCTTTGCAAATATCTTGAACCGGTAAAGCTTCCGCTACTCGATGAAAAGATGTCATGATCCGAGAAAGTGTGAGCATGTCGGTCCAAAAGTCACAACTTCACATGATGGCAACACAATAAAGGGTGATCCGAGATTTCATGGTGATGATCTTAATGAAAGCTCTAAGATTATCAAAGATGTGGATCGGTTCAAAGACCTCCACTTAAAGTACAAATCTATCACGGACTTTGAAGAATCGCTACACAAGCACAAAGAATCACGAATTTGAAGAATTGAAGTCTGAGCTTGGAACTAAAGACAAAGATAGAATGCTAGGATGAAAAATGTATTTCATGAGGTGACCTCCCTTAGGGGGAGATTGTTAGGAATTGGAAATTCCATATTAAAGTGTCGGTCACCCCAATTATGGTCTAGCATATTTTAGCTCGTAGACTTGTAGTTATTTACGTTATTTAGTAGTTTATTAGTTAGTGTGTAGCGTAGATTAGTTTAGTGTAACACCGTGGAGGAAGGACGGGTCTTTACCCACTGTATACCTGATCCATAGGCCGATAGGAGGTCGTGTATTGTGTAACTATAAATACCCCTTCCATCCATGGAAGGGGTGGAGTTTTTCAATCTAACCTTTTACAATTTGTGAACCAAGTCTCTACCAAGAAATCTCCCTCTCTCTACTTTCTCTCTCTAAAATGGTTAACATGTATTTTGATCATCCAAGACCACCCGAATCATCAAACACAATAATATTATCGATCCTACAAATCATTTTCATCATAGTTTGTTTACATATATGTAATCAAATCACACGTGATTTATGGGATAGAGAAAGTGGTTCAGGTATAAATCATATGTGATTCATGCCGAACAATTAGTTTATGAATTAAAATACCTTTGTCGAAACTTTTTAGGTGATATGCCACATGTATAGTATGTGTTTCGATTTAGTAAGAATTGCTTCAATTGCTGACTTCATGGCTCCATCTTGATTCTGTTACAATCATTGTTGCTTGTTTGTCATTCATGAATGATGTTAGTAGCCATGTGTAAGCTTTTTCATCTTCTCTTAAAAGCATCCCCGCTCCAACTGTCACGAACTTTCTGGTGATTATTTATCCCGGTGAATAGAGCAAACACCATATTGTACCTAATTATATGTGATTCATTAAAAAATCAGATGCGATTTCTAAATATGCCACATTTAATAAATGTGGAACAACTTTAAGCAGACTTACTTGTTAGTTTTGAAAGTTACATTAAAGGATACTATATCTTCAAACTCCTTGTAGTTGCATTTGGCAACTTCATCCACCAAAACATTGCAACCAACTCACTTGTTTTCAACCTTATAATGAAACGTAAAGTTCGACACATACTTCTTCTTGTTTTACATTTTGTTTATTAGCATATGTGCATTGATTTCGCCTATGAATGCATTTACATCCCTAGGATGATTCTTAAAATCATCACTTGTGCCATGAACATATTGTGCACTCCTTTTATGCTACAGTTGAAGTTGTGTGCCCTTGTTGCACCAAGTTTTAAGGTTGAAAGTTTGACAACAAACATTGTGTCCGCTTAAGTCATATTCCTTTGTTTCTTTGTTAGATGTTTATATTATTTCGGAATCATTAAATGATTGTGCTTATAAATGCTTATAAGTGTTTATATTATTTCAGAAACATGTCCCAAATCTACTTTTATTTTTGCGTTACAATGTGTTGTATTTCTACCTCCTTATCACTGTTTTTTGGATCAAATGTGTTTATATTTATGTCATTTGGAACCTTTTCCCCGTTACACATGATGTACTTATATTTTACCAAACCGCCCGTTGTTTTTCTCTATGCCAATTTTTTAACTTCAAAACCTCCTTTTTCAGCATAATTGTTATACATTTCAATACATTCCTCAATCGTATTAAAAACTTTCCCCTCAATAGGTAAATAAATTATTTCTACATTAGGTTCCCAATCCTTCAGGTGTCTGAATATCTTCGTATAAAGTTGGTTTCGGTGTGCTCAAAGAATCTAGTACAAAATCACATGTGTTTTTGGTTCAGAATCATGTTTTATAACAAAACAGAGCAAATGTCATTTAATTTTTCGCATTTAAAATCACAAATAATTAAAAAAAAAAACAAATGATTTGTGATTTTCTTCTTTTAGAAGCAAACACAACAAAAGAGGATCACATGCAATTCATATTACAACAAACAAAGAGTGAATCATATGAAAGAAAAGAAAACAAATATATGAGTTACCTCGAACAACAACTAGTTTTCTTCTGCATTTGGATCGTGAACAACTTCATCCATAACCTGAATTTCAGAATCCACCACACGATTTTCAGCATCCACAACTCGAACCACAACTAATTTTTTTTTCATTTAACTGATTAAGATCCATTTTAACGAATCTATTGTGATTTATGGTGCAATCGATCAAAAAATAGATCAAAATTTGATAAAAAAAAAATTAATGTTTTTGATCGACCAACAATCTACGATGATCATTTGATTGTGGAATTGAAGTGTTTTCATGTCGGTTTGAGTGTGATGTATGGTAGAATCGAAAGTGTGGTTATGTATGTGAATTTGAACCCTAAATTTTTTTAGGGGGAAATGAAGGTGTGTGGGAATTTTAGGTTTATGTAGTGGACGATTTTACCCTTATGTGTAAGTATGTGATTTGATCACGATCTTTGGATCAAAATAAATTGATGGATGAGATGTTCAATGTATCTATTGGTAATAGTGAGTCTAGAAGGATCTCAACTCTTAGAGTGTCGGTGATGTTAATCAACAACATGCCATAATTTTGCTTACCCAATGGCGCCGCCATTTTGCACGATCAATGGTGCTATTAGCTTGCGTTGGGTTCCTCGCAGCAAGCCGAGTTTTTTTTTTTTTTTTTTTGAGTAAGGTATTTTTGTAGTGTGTTATCGACCCACTTACACCTATAACAATTATAGTTGTGGTATTATCAGGTGAATGTTGAGATGTCACACTAATAACAGTTATTGGTGTACCTATACACCTAAGGATTGTTATGACCAACACCTTTTGTTATTATAACTAGCCTTTGATGGTTGGTGCATTATGATTAACTAGCAGGGTACCCGTGCAATGCGACGACGAGTATCTTGTGACTAAATTTTATGCCGGCGGGTACAGTCGGTCTTATTGCTGATGTTTTAGATTGTGTGAGAGAGATATGAAATAGTTTGTGCGTATTTATATAGTGGATGCGTTTATATGTTTTTAATAATCATTAATGATAATAATGATTTTAAGCGGTTATCGTTTTAATAATGAGTTGTAAATGATTTGAAAAGCGTATTTAATTTAGTGGAAACGTCTACATTTAATTTTGAATAATGTGTTGTATTGAATTTTAAGCCTTCCTCTAAATGTATAGGCTTATTTTTTAAGACTTTCTTTTTAGGAATTACCTAAATGCATTATAATGTAGTTAATATTATAAAAAGGCTTAATAGTTATTAGTTAATAAGTAGTATATAACTCACCTATAGATGCTTATCAGCCCTGTGTATAAGTGTAATTAATCACGATGCAATCAAATTCAATATGTAAATATCAATCACAAAGTGTATATGCTCACCGTTCCCATTTAGTGTACAACAAATCGAAATTCAGTAATTACGTGTAATCTAATTCATTTTCATATTCCGAAAGCAAGACCCTCTGACTGGTCAAATGAATCTTAATATCTTCTAACCAGCAGTCAAGAAATTCTTGAACCAAATTGCAGAGTTCTTAGCGTATCTCTTGAGATGATCATTGTAATCAACAAAATACAGTCCGAACCTTGAACTGAAACCTGCAGCCCATTCCCAGTTATCCAACAATGACCACGCGAAATAGCCCTTCACATTGCATCCATCCTCTCTGCTCACAGTTGAACCACCTCAAAAGTTAAACACGCTGCTATTGGTACTGTACAAACATTTGAATCGTTCTGAATTTAGGACTTACTTTATAGCTGCTAGCAAGTTTGTGAGATAGTCATTGTAGTATTTCACCCTTTTTTCATCCTTTAGTGCGTCTTTTAGTGATATAAATGGGTTGTTTGGGTCATCCATCCCTGTGGGTGAAAAAGTACATAAGTTACATTGCTTTATGTGCGTATTCGCTGCATGAATAGTAATGCATTGTAAAGCATAAGTTACTAAGAAAATTACCATTTTCAGTGACAATAACTAGAGGATTCCCATATCTGTTCTTGACATAATTTAATAAGCCTCTAAACCCTTCTGGAACTATATATAACCATATCGAATTAGCCTGAAAAAGAAAACACATAATAAATAACACATAACAGGATGCCGTCTGTATCTAGTTAGCAGGAGAAGAATCAAATACCCGATCGCCAATGGCTTTCCCGTCTTTCCATGCTGAAAAAAAAAGCATCACAAAGTGGAATTAGTCGATTGGTTGCTTACATCGACAAGTTTTAGATAAATGAAAAGGGATGTTCTAAGCGACATACGAAGAGTAATGGAACCGGAATCTGCAACAGAGTCATTAAAACGCCAATGATGCTGGTCGAGTTATGCCAGGCGTACCACGTTGTGTAGTGATTTATTCCACAAAATCTAGCGAACCTTTAAGAAGAGTTGATTGAACTTTCGAAAATCTTGGTAACGGTCTCCTACTCTTGTCCTCATTGAGCTTGGGTAATCCCCAAACATTATAGGATCAAGAAACCTGTCATTTTATGCAAAGATGATATAACATTGAGGATAATATAAAGCGTCTAAGGATATGGATTACAAAATGAGTAACATGAGACATGATGCTGTTCAATTTATGCCAAACAAACATAAATTAAAATTTAGATTCTTTCTTACCATCCCAATTGGAAATCTTGTGCTCGTTGCGTCGCTTCAATGTCTTCGGTTTTGTTTGTACCCGGTACATACCAAATGACATCAAATGCTACCCCTATACGTCCTTGCTGCTTTGCCTACATTGAGAACACCAAAAATAAACGTATTTTAAAAAAGGCTAATTAATCATAAAAAAGACAAAATGTTAATGTGACTTTACCTTGTATTTTCTTGTATAGATATCAAACGCAGCTGCATGCGCAAGAAGAGCGTTATGGCCCACAATGTAAGGTTCAGTAGCTGAGTTTCCGGCCGTACAAAACAAATGAAGAAGTATCGAGCAACGTCCTGGTGCTTGAAGTCCCACATCATATCCTTGTACTGTAAAAGTATGTGGTTCGTTAAGCGTCATCCAGTTCTTTACCCGATCACCAAATTTTTCAAAACATGTCTCAGCATATGCCGCAAAATCGTTTCTGTGTCAAATTAAAACCAAAAAGATCACATGATATGATGAAAGATCACATATTTTGATGAAATAATAACATGAAACATTAGGGCTTACATGATTCGAGTGTCAAGCCATCCATTATATCTGTCTGCCAAAGCTTGAGGAAGGTCCCAATGATAGAGGGTCACATATGGTTCGATCCCTATGTTTTAAATTTAAAAATCAAAAAATAACATGGATTATTCTGTTCTGATTAAAGGAAATGAAAATTTGTGTTTTTAGACTTTTAACACAAAAAAGATCATAATAATACAAGTACTCCGTATTATTTATTACTAGAAAAATACGTACCGTGGGCTAACAAAGAATTAATAACGGCGTTGTAATGATCAACTCCAGCCTGGTTGATTTGGCCGGTTCCATCTGTGGCCAACATAAACTTTTACTGATAAAAAGTACAATTTATTGATTGATCTTTTAAAAGGGAATGAAGGATATGGCTACTAACAGTAACACTTACATACTTACATGATGAGTGATTGTAATGTTTACAGTCTTTAAATATATAAAGGTAATCTTTTATATAAAAAGTTATAGATTTCTTACTTGGAAAAATCCTTGGCCATGAGATTGAAAACCTATAAGCATCCATGCCCATATCCTTCATCAATTTTATGTCACCCTACATTTCAACAAGAAGAAAAAAACAGGTCATAATGCCATAACAATAACTTATACTACCTTTTAGTAATAAAGTTTAATCATTAAAAGGTTAACCATTGTGCTTTAGAAGAAAGTAATCTCGAAAAAACCGGACAAGTCTCATTGCTTGTTTTGTTTGTGTTTGTTTGAACATGGCATTGAAATTGGCCACACAAGTGTACAAACACGACACATGACAAATTAGTTAACCTAACACCATCATCGCAACAATTAGGTATTATTGTAAATTGCTTAAATTGGATATATCGTTAGGGACAAAATATTCATATCACTAATTTTTATATTCACCCTCCTCTTTTTCGCTTTTTATTTTTATTTTTATAATTTTGTTTATATATAAAAGCTATAAGCGCGAAAATGCGGAACAGAAAATATAAAGTTTAATAAGTCAAACGCTTAAAACTGTCCGAAATACGAAACAGACAGAAAATTGTGTTGTACTGAAACAAATGGGGAACAAAGGAAATAAAAGTACAAACCCTCCCTGGTAAGGAGGGTGGGAATAGTACATCCCATATCGTTATTGTCACATCATGAATGCAAAAAAAGGAGCTTAATTAAATTGTTGAAATTGAGTGTAAGTTTTGTTTTAGAACAGAAGAATGAGTACTTGCCTCATACATGTGGTACTGATCAACTGCAACATCAGCATTGCTGAAATCAGCCACCTTACCTGTAATATTATTACTAATGTAAAAAATGTAATTGCACATTGAGTTTCAAAATATGGACAACACATTAGGCTAATAAATAATAGAGTAATCTTAAAGTTTGTTTGTTTCTACAAACAACCCTTTTTGTTCCATACTTCTAGTGGATAATGATGAAATGAAACATTACCAAATGAATGAGCGAATTTGTCCCAAACAGACGGACCCCTTCCATCTTCCTTCACGGCTCCTTCATACTGTAAGTGAATACGGAAAATAAAAAATATAATAGATGGAGAAGAAAAAATCACTTCATGTATAAAACTTAAATAACATAAAGTCTAGTTCAGTAATTGCCAAAAATGCATATCCTGCCATTTAGATATACATAAAACCTCTATAAATTAATCTTATAAATTAATAACCTCGATAAAATTAATAATTTGTCAGGTCTCAAGTTGGACTAGGAATGTAGTCAAATTGAGCACGTCGATAAAATAATAAGATAATAACTTTTTGAAGCTCAGGAGTATATATATTAGTCGATGAAAATATAAATTAATAATTACTAAAATTTTCATATATATATAAAGGTCATACGTAATTAAAACTTGTAAAGTTCAATTAATTCAATTAAGGTCATATGTAATTGAAACTTCTCCTAAAGAAACTAACTTTTTACTTATTCAAAAATATATAACTTGACAAATTCAGTTATAATGTTAATTGAAACTTGTTTTTCTAATTTATTTTTTCATCATTAACTAGTATACATTGTAATCCAAAAATATAAGGTTTCGTGGGTTGATTGGCTTAAATATCCTTTGTAATTTTTTCAGTCTAGTTTTTAGCTAGACTCTCGTATGAAATGCTGTTAAAAAAAATATACATTGTAACTAGTACATTGGACTTGAAAATTTAAAGGTCATACGTAAAACTTCTTTAAATTAATAATTATTAATTTATCGATATAATAATATCTCGCTAAATTAATAAGATATCGCGGTCCAACGTCATTAATTTATAAAGGTTTCTTGTATATATTATCGTTTACATAGTTCTAGAAGTATAAAATAAGCAACCCGAAAACTATTTAGCCGTTTTCTAATTACATTAGAAAAAAAAAACAGTTTAAATCGTTGGAATTACCTACACGTTACTTTATATGATTATTCGAGGTGCGTTTGGTATTCAACTATGTGATGAGACTATAACTATGAAAGTGATTCTGAGTGTTTGTTTTGTGGGCCAGTAATGAAATGAGTATATCATAATCGTAGATTAAATTCTGTATGAATTAGTGTCTATGAAATCCATTCGAGGGCTCTCTTTTCACTTCTGAAATTCAAATATCTATCTGACTTTTTCATTCATATTTCATAACGTAACATAAATAATCGTAATGATCATTTTCTCATATCAATTTGTTATTTTGCATCTAAATCCGATCTTCGTTGTGATTCCTGACAAACCAAACGGCCCACAACGACACTTTTAAAACATTGATGATGCCAAAAAAAAAAGGAACCTAAATTGATTAACAATCTTATCAATCACGTATATAAGTAAGCGTAAATGTACCATATATGAAAAGTTTACCTTTTATTTGTACATGAATTGAACTCCGGGGAGGATTTATTAAGCAACAAGTATTAAACTTCACAATGTTTTTAGTTTTTTTAGCTGCTTACTAACATACATAATTGATAACATATGGATCGATGAGCACACACCATAAAATAAAGGAAACACGCTTATAACTAACATTATCTTGCGTGACAAACTTTGTCCCTTTGCATTTAACGTTTGTTGTATCTGAGGTAACACTCTGACGTATATAAACACAAGAAACAAGATATGGTATCACTAGTCAATGTGCAACGGTTTCAATATGGTAGCTAGTGATCATGTAATTTTCTTGTATTTGTTTCTTTTTATTGACCTTTCTAACACTTTTTATATGCTTTTGTTTCTATAAGTTATAGAGATACTACGTGTTTACGTAGCATAGGAGGAAGAGTCGGTTTGTAGTCTATTGAGTCGTTTGGCGTGTCGTTAGGGTGAAAGCCAGAAATGTTGATGAACTTATTAATGTAAAATCGCATAAACATATATAAAATTAAATTCATATATATTTACAGCTTTTACGTGATAATTCATTATATTTTGAAAAGTAATGATAAAAAGACATAATAGACATCCTTAAATTCATGCCTAATCCATTAAGAATATGACACATGCCTCATGCATCTTCACTTTTAATTTGCCACTTGTGATCATCTTGTTTTAGGCATGTTATTGAGCATCATTTTAGATAAACCGTCGTTTCCTATTTTGAAGATATTTAAGTAATTTATTAACTATAATCATTTTTTATTGACTTGGGCTTATGGAGACATAAACTTATTTTATAAGTGGTATAAGCGCATGTACAAACAAAGTTTATTTTATAAAATTAATTTATTTTAAAAATTTCAGAGTTATAAGTTCGATAAGCCCGTTGCCAAGCATAGGTAGGTTGTTTGTGTTGTGAAAGTCTCATTTGCCTTTTAAAAAAAAAAAAAAAAAAAAAAAAAAAAACTTAACTTAATTTTCCTCTAATTTTCTTTTATACAAAACAACTTTGACTCTGCAATATTGCAACTTTTAGGGATTGTACAAATATAATAAAAGGTCAAAAGAAGAAACCAGAAATGTATGGGCACTATTCGTCAGATTGAATAACCTCAACGGCAGTACCACATACGTCATATATATATTGCATATGTATTTTTCAAATTTTAAAATATTCGCGTTTTTATTTTTCAAAATAAAGATACAAGTCATTTCAGATTCGACAATCATATTTTAACTCAAGCAAGCCACAAGCATTTTTACGAGTACAAGTCAAGATTACGTAACGCTAATCCGGGCTCGACTCGAATTCTTATCAAGGTGTTCAAACTTGACTATATAAACATAACAAAACTCGATATTGTATGTAATAAAAGTATATTGCATAAAGTACGTATCTTATAAGAAATCATGGTGAAACTTAAAAGTGATATAGATGAGTGATATTAATTAATATGTACTACTGTTAAAGGCTTGTGTCCCAATGATATCATTGTTGTGTGAGAGAAGCTCCTAACTAAATGGTTGTAAGTTCAAGTACTCCTCGATCAAGACATGTGAGATAGTTTGTGGTTGTATATCGTGAGATATTTGGTTGTTGTTCTAAAAAAGTTTAATATGTACTACTAATAGTAATAAACAAAATAAGAAAAACAAAAACCTGATAAGCAGAAGAGGCAGTTCCAAAAACAAAACCATTAGGAAAACTGTTTCTGTTAATCCCATCAGCAGCCAAACATCCTTGTATAAGAACAAGTACAATCCCAAAAGACAATAGTATAACTGGTTTCATTTTCAACAACAACATTTGTACAGCATATATATATATATGTTTAATTAGTAACAGTAAAGAAGTGGTGGATTGTGAATAAATAGGTGGTGGTTTTAAGGGAAATATAACATAATAATGGTGATGAGAAAGGGGTTAAGAATACGGGAATGTGGGGGTTAGAGAAAGGGGTTAGTGGGGGGTTTTTATACCAAACAATGTGGGGGAAATGGTGCTGGAATGTAGGAAGACTATTTTCACACTCTTTTCAAATATCAATAGCCTCCAAAGAAATGAGATATACGGAGCATATATTTTTTAAAACTAGATATATATAGAGAAAATTAAAAATAAGCGAAAAAGCTTGCGTAGTGCATTAAATAGTCATTTTAAGGCGCTTTTTCCTATTTTGTTGATCGTTGATCGTTAACTTTCGATTACTTACAAATTTTGTGCGTGTCGTTTTTTGTCTTTTTTGAAAAGTACATAAGAATGACACGTGTCAATTAGATGAGTCAGCGATTAACGATCAGCTCAAAGATTGACCGCCAAAAGAATGACACGTGTCAAAATTTTGATTGAAGTCGGCGGTTGAAAGCGATCGGCGTGACCAAAAATGGGAAAAGCACAAAAATGGCCATTTGACGAACCACAAAGACTTTTACTTATTTTGAGAATTTTCTCATATATATATTCTCACTTGATAGGGTTTCGATATTATTAAAAGTAGCATTTGTAATCGCGCAAAACTGCTCTAAGGGTGAAGTGTGTGGTTGAAGGTTTTTCTCGCCATATCAGCTTCACGTCAGCTTTTTCTCTATCATAAGCAGTTCCATCAACTTTCTCTCAATCATTGCAACATATTCTCTCTTCCATTTATTTTTATTCTAAATTTTATCATTTAAAAATACAAATACTTACTCACAACAAATAAAATATTTGTTTATCATTCTTTTAAATCTTTCTCTACCTGCAGCAATAGGGACCCATGAGAAAATATAATTTCATTCTGCCTAGAGATTGGGTGCGGATATTTTGCTTTTCCTGAGCGGGAATCTTCTTTCTCGAGTGTATCTTTTGGGTGCACCCTTTACACTAATTTTTTGCGGTTTTCTATGGCGGAGTTTGGATTCTGTTTCGTAGTTGTGAGAAATAGAGTGAATGGTTAATACATGTAAAGTGAGAAGGTTTTAGGGATAAATTTTAGTTTTTTGAAATTTTGAAATGTTGGAGGGAAAGATTTTGAAAGTAGATGATGGAGAGGTTTTGAGGACTTAAGTGTGTTCGGCACATGAGATTGTGGTTATTTTAATAAAAATAAGGTATTTAAAATATAAACTTTGGGTATGTTTAGCAAAAGTAATTGTTGCTGGAACAGGAGATGGTGCTGGAGATGAAGATTATAAAAAAATATTATTTTTATAAGCTACATGAAGTAACCTTTGGTTTTAAGAAATTATGGAAGGGTTTTTTTTTTTCTTTTTTTTTAAGTTATGTCTGTCAAACAAATATTGTTTTTTAATAGCTTATTTTTTGAAAAAATAAGAATAATCTCTCAACAATCTTGTATGCCAAACATTTATCTGGCTGATCCGTGCCAAACCGTCAAGTTTTATCACTCAAGCCGGCCACTTGTGAATGACCGACCGTAACAAACTTAAAACGGTTCAAGCACGAATGCAATGAAGATCCTGGGGAGTATAGGGTTTCCAGGGTCGTTATGTCCCAATGAAGTATCTGATGGATCACCCAACGAATAGTGATCGAGAGATTTGAGCGGAAAAAGGATTTGGAATAATTATAACTACGGAAAAAGCCAACAAATTACAGAGGCTTAAATGCAAATTAAAGAAAGTTAAAAAGATAAAAAATATTAAATAAACGCTATCACTATTTTTAAAATGATGTTTTTGTTTTTATGTTTTTATAAAACTGAATTAAAAACTACGTTACGTACAAATGAAAATGTGAAACTTACACAATATTAATCCTAAAAATATGAAAATAACATTTTTACAAACCTAATGATAGAAGAAAATTTCTAGAAAAATAAAATTATTTTTACAACTATTATTCTAATTATTATTAATTAAAAACTATTTTTAACTATTAAATAATTACCTAAAATACAAGAAAATAGGAAATAAAGCTAGAAAAATAAAATTATGACTTGGAAAATCTAAAATATCAAAGAGAATTTTCAAAACTATTTTTGTATTTTTCGAATATTTTGTATTTTCTATGAATTAAAACTATTTAAAACTACTTAAATTACTTAAAAATACAAATTTAACTAAGAAAAATTTGGAAAAATATTTTTTTGGATTTTTATATTTATCTTAACTTAAGAGAAATGAAAAATTATTTTTTTGAACCTTTTCTTAATTAATTGTATTAAATGCTAATTAAAAAAGTGCTAAAAAGTAATTAAAATGCAGAAAAATAGCAAAATGACTTGGAAAAATCTGAAAAATTCAAGATAAGCCTAAAATAATAATAGGAATCTAAGAAAAATATAAAAACAGGGTGTTGTGTGCAAGAAAATGAGGCTGCAGTGTAAGTGGCTTATAAATAAGCACTTTTGAATAAGCAATTGCACACAACTGATGACCAAACTGAAACAGAAGCTTCAATAAGCTAAAATAACTCTAACGCAACTAGAAACAACAACCTATAACCTCTGGATTGCAAGATACCAAGACTTGATGAATTTGAGTTATATGCTAAAAAAACAGATATGAGGCCTACTTTGGACAAGAAAATAAGCATCTAGATAAGCTGAAAAGTAGAAAACAGAAGAAGGGTCCTAAAGAAGACCTGGCCAAGTATGTCTAAACCAAACATGAGCTGCTCACAAGCTCTTATGAGCTTTTCCCAAGCCCATCAAGTCCCTGTGCAGACTCAGTATCAACTGAGTCAGTTGCACAGGGCATTTACACCCATGTTGACAAGCACTTTTGAGGTTTATAAAAAATTGACAAAATTATATAAAATTGACAATAATAAAATAGACCAAGGGAAGTTTTGAAAACCACAATATTCACTGAAATTGGCTCGAAATGAGTCAAGAAAATCCTCTAGCAGCCAAACCGAGATATTTTGCAATTTTGACTTTTAAGGCAAACATGAAATGTTGACTTTTATGGACTTTGATCTTGATTTAAGGACTGAAATAGATGTTAAGTTATGAAATAACACTAATGTAAGCTAGTTCTAAGATTTATGAACACAAAACAAGCTTTGGATCTTGCAAAATCCCAACAGTAGGCAAATTGAGAAAGATTAATGGTGTTTTTGACTTTGGAGCTTAACAGGCACAAGTTAAAGACTGGAATGGTTCTTAAATGACTAAAGGGATGAAAACCAACTGATCTCAGCCACTGCTTAGCCCTCTAACACAATTTTACTACAAAATCCAAACACCCTTATAAACCACTGATATACAACTAAAACTGAGAAAAACTCTGGACTAGCTTATTTTCTTGATCACACTAAGTCTAAATACCTTAATTAGAACTAAATAAACATATTTGAACTACAAATGACCACAGATACAAGTACCAACAAAAACTGCAAATTGACTTGAAAATTTAAAATGAGAAACTCACTCACATGTGTCCAGCTGGTGTTGCAGGCTAAAAACCAAACCCAATCTACTCTAACCTAATCTATTCCAACCCATATCCATCCTCTGCAACAACTATTATCATCACCATTTCCAAATGCATCAACAGTTGACTTTTGTTGACCATGAATGAAAAGGGTTTGAAACTGTTTCCAAAGCTTGTCAAAAGCTAAAATAAGATTGAGTGAACTTGTTTGAGCTTAAAAAGAAGCTAATAGAAGCTTGTACATAAGACAAAGAAACTGAAATTTTCAATAGTAAACTTGAAAATTGGAACTTATATAAAAACTTTAATTGATAATCAAATGCACACTACAAAGATGTTTTAACTTGATTGTGATACATAAAAGCTGAAATTACAACATT
The DNA here is from genome assembly GCA_022545495.1 of Chrysanthemum lavandulifolium. Classification (NCBI taxonomy): domain Eukaryota; kingdom Viridiplantae; phylum Streptophyta; class Magnoliopsida; order Asterales; family Asteraceae; genus Chrysanthemum; species Chrysanthemum lavandulifolium. The sequence continues at coordinate 179,593,474 of CM040242.1, read as the reverse complement.
TTGATTTAAACTACAACATTTACTTAAAAAAACGACATAAAGGAAAAGCTTAAAACTAACTACTTTTTTACTCTTCTCCTCTTTCTTCCTTTTTATACCCAAACTGCTTCTTTTCTCTCTCTAAGCTAATCCCACCTCTTCTTTAAGCCATTGGATGAGTTTAGTTGATCTTGGCCATTCATTTCATTTTGGCGGGAAAAAGTGTTTTAGCAGTTGGATGAGTTTGAGTGCAAAGGGGATGAAGTAATTAATGCCTTTTGGATTGTGGTGTTTGGAGTGATAAGGGTGGGTGGAAAAATGAGCTGGAGGAGGGGGGATGGAGTGTTGGCAGGCATTTGCAGAAAGCAGTTGAAGAAGAAGCTTTTTGGCGCGTTGGGGTGTTTTGACCAGATTTTGACCGAGTATTAATAAGCAAGGGGGTCAAAATGGTAAGGGTCCAAAAGGGTTGGCGTGGTCCAGGTTTAATGACAAGGTCTAAGGTATAAAGGGTTTTAAATGACAAGGACCTAAGGTGTAATTTACGAAATATGCAAGGACCATTTCGCCAATCGCAAAGTTGCTCCAAGGACTAAACCGACAATCTCAAAAGTACAAGGACCAAACTTGATATTTTCCAATTTCGGGGCCATTTTGCCAAATTTCAAACTTGAAGGACTAATTTTGTAATTTCTCAAAACTTTTGATATTTTTCACCAAAGGACTAATTTTGACAAGTTATGATTTAAAAGGACCTTTGGTGATTTTTCTTTGAAATTAGGACTCGGGGACTATTTCGACAATTTTAGAAACTTGGGGGATGAAGCGCCAATTATGCAAACTTAGCTCATTTTCATCGATTTTGAACATTTTGCATCCGAAACATATAAAATGCAATTTTGGAATATTTTCGGTGTTTTGATGCATTCGAGCATTTTAAACGTTTTGCAGTTCAGATTTAACCAAAAATGATGAGTATTTACACACTAATCACTGGCAAACAAAACTTATAAGATATTATGAAAAATATAATCTTTCATAATCTCGGCAAATCAAATAATACGTCATATAGGTTATAAATAATATATTTTTAATAATCTCCATATTCTTCTCAATCGACAACTCAATCTTTAATTTTAGCAACAATTATTTTTGTCAAATATACCCTTAATTTCAAAAATGAGGGTTGGAATGAGGTTCGGGGTTTGCTTTGGGATATGTATGCTTTATATATATTACTAGTCGGCCCTCCGCGCATTGTGACAGCGGGTACCCTACAATTAATTTATTCGCGGTCAAATGTTATGCAAAAATAGTTATGACATCAGTATAAGTATTATCTTATAAACATATATGATACGCGTACAACGCGCGTTCGGGGTCAAAGGAAACTTCCTTTTCTTCGAGCAAGTTTTTCAACCACCTAGGCAGTGAACCTAATCGTTGTACTGTAGTATTAGGGTAAGCCTCGGGATTGAAATCGTTCTCTAGGGAATAGGAATGCTAGTGAGAGGTTACTACGCTAAGGTTGGGGTTGGGAAGATTATTTTTTTATCTTTTTTATATTTTTAGAAAATTGAAAGGTCGAATCTCGGGTATTGGATTTGGGGGTTGGTATTTCTACCGATTACTCTACTATTCTAATTATCTAAGCTAAGGGTAGTCTATGTCTAATTGATGTGTGCTCATTATGATGATTAAAGATGTGTTTACCTAGATACTATTACTCCTAGTTATCTCCTATTGATGGTTGAATTGTCACGTCCTTATTCTTAACGCTATTTGTGTCTTCTAAGGTCGTAGGGTATGCTTTCTTCCCTAACTCTTTGAGACTACCTTAAGGTTATTGCCTACGAAATCTCTAGGATTCATAAACTAACTCTAAGGTTATCTTTGAATTTTTAGCCTACAATAACTCTAGGCGATTATAAACTAATGTTCACAAAGATTACTCAAGCATTAAAAACACAACGAATGACCTATCGCAATCCTAGGTCAATTACAATTAAGATAAGAGAGAACCAATCAATATTCAATACCTAGGTTTCATAGATCAAAGCATACACACAAGTAAATTAGCCGGACATGGAAAACATGCAAGCATACACACATACAATTGAAAACATATTTGAATCAATGAAGTAAATTACTTATCTTGTTGTAAAATAGGGTATGAGAACCCTAAGATACTGCCCAAGACAGCCAAAAATCGTTATTAGGTTTTACTCCACAAAACTACCTCCCTAAAAGTCTGAAAATTCGAATTCTATATATAGAGTTACAACTTGGCGTTACTCTTTAAATGTGACGTCGTCGGATCGCCGCCATTGGGGTTTCGTCTTGACCCGTCAACCTTGTGACGACGTCACCTTATGGTTGTGGCGTCGGCTTCATCTTCGGCGCCGTCGGATCGAATCTAGGTCCGAGTTGTGACGCCTACTCTTTAAAACCGGCCGTCGGTACAAAATAGCAATTTCGCTCTCGAGCCGTCACAAATTTGGAGCACGTTGCGGCGGCGCATCCCTCTATCTGTGACGCCATCACCTTCAATTCCAGCAGCTTGAGTGTCTTGATCTTGACTTGGCCATTTTCTTCATATATTCACACCTTTTTGTCCGAATAAGTGTCATTCCAGCAATTTGCCTTCAAGAGACCTAAAAAGTGAAAAAGAACGAAATTAAGCAGTAACAGATATAAAAGTGGTCGATTAAGGGCTTAAATGACCCCTCAAAAGTGTACATTTTAAATCCTTATCAATATACATTAAAAAATAAATGTCATTGCAAAATGAGATAGAGTATAACATATACACAAATATGAAAACAATTATACATGCAAATATGAGAACGATAAATATACCTTCAAGGCTTCAACACATTAGTATCGGTTTATATACTATTTTTAAAATAATCACACTTTTATCATTATTCACAACGGACTGAGATACGTATTTGTCAACGATTTTGCTCAATTTATTATCGTAAGGCTTCACATAACAATATTTATTTTGCTCTTTGTTATTTTCTGCATATTTAATTGATATATACAATATGAATAGATTGTATATAGAATGCTCATATTCAAATTTTCATCTCCCGCTTATCTCATTTCAAAACTATAAGAATGATAAACAAAATAATATGTCATTTAATTCTTTGCCGTGTTTAAGAGTCACACATAATATGTATTTAGTACAAGCTTGGAATAATACACTTATATACAATGTACACAGCTTAAAAACACAATCAATGTTTTAAAACCTGGATCGACTCGGCCGGTTCAACTGGTTGAACCAGAAACCAACGATGTTATCGGGTCATTACTAGATGGGTTTTCAGTACTTAAACCCCGAATTGAGCTGCCAAGTTTCACTTTACCCAGGTCAAACCGATTCACCAAAACAGGGAAGTTTTACCTATTTGACTTTTTTATTAAGAAAACAACCAGTATGAATAGTCAATAACATATGGCATGAAACCAACATGCTACTAAACAAATGAAAATTACACGATTAGCTATCACTATTGTTTTGTATATTATATCAGTGTTTAAACTCACAAAACAATATATTACATTTTTGTTCTTCATTATTAGGAAAATCAGTAAACATTGGTTTAAGTGTTCCATCAATGAATGATATTTCTTAATTCGTAGTAGTAGTATGATAGTTTAATGTCGTTTTGAAGTTAGAAACTTGTATTTCCGCCGGTTTGTATGCGTTTGATATTATATCGTATGTTTGGTAAATTTATTGTGTGTTTGGTATTGTATTCACATGTTTTTAAATGTGTTTGGTATTGTTTTTTACACGTTATATACGTATTTCGTAACATGATTTATTGTGGTTTTTGGATGTGTATAAAACTAGTTTGAGTAGACTGTTAAACCATTTGAACCATTAACCGGCTAAATCGTGGACTCAACCAGGTTATTTAATAAACCGTTTTTAAACCATTGTATAAAATAAAAGTTATTGTTGAAACAATTTTTTTATTTAAATATGTAATTAATTTTTAAGTAAAAAATGAAATCATTCAGTGAATTAGTTGTTTTCATGTGTTATATTAGGACATCATTTTTTTTGAACCAATCTTAGGATATCATTCAATGAGTATTCTTATGTTTAATTTTAACATAAGAGGTATTTTATTAATTTTAATGTATTGAATTCTTAACAATTGAACATAAGCTTCATGCTTTATATGTAGTATAGATTTTTTAAAATAAAACGAATCTGCTCACTACTTAATACATGACATAGATAAATTTTATGGTTAGCTAGATGAATACCAGCGCAAAGCGACGATGTATATTGGTAAATAATTATAATTGCGAAATCGTGATTCTGGTTTGACCCTTGATGCAAAATTACAGGTTAAATTTGTAGTCACTACGAGAAAAAAATTCACGACTTAGAAACAAAAAATGAAAAAAGTGTAAGTAGTAAACAATATTTAAAATATCAATTTAGTTGTATATGATGTTATCATTTTTAATCAGGGTAATAATATCCATTAACATTACTCAAATTTGAAATATTTTAATTTAAAAAAATGCATATGCATGCATATAAGTAGTAAAGATAAATACTTTGAATTTGTCATACTCGCTCCTCTTTGATAAAACTAATCAACTTACTTGATAGAGAAAAGTTCAATGTATACATCAAATTCACTATAGACCTAATGAATCAATCAAGGCTATCTATTTTTGTATCAAAACAAAAAAACTCGCTTTCACAATTTAAAAATAAATAAATATTTTACAAACCATTAATCGTTACGCGAAAATAATCATACTATCACGACGAGAATTAAATCATCTTTTTATAAAAGCGCACTTCTATATACTTTCGACAAATTTTTTTGATTTTTTTTGTGAGTGATGAAATTTACGTCTAAAAAAATCACATGTGATTTCTTATTTTAAAATCACATGTGATTTGTGAAATCACAAGTGGATTTCTAACAAACAAATCACATGTGATTTTTTCAGACGCAAATTTTAATACTAAAACAAAACTCGAAAAAAAAAAAGTTCGTTAAAAGTATTTGAAAGAGCTCCTCTACTGAAAGATTAAAAAAAATACCATTTGCAAAATATTTTATTTTTTAAAAGAAAGTGAAAAGTGGTTACTTTTAATTTTGATAAAAAAGTAAACAACTAAAATTGATCCATTAGATCTATAAAAAAAATAAGACAAATCGCATAAAAAGGTAAATTGTTTAGGAAAATTTGAATTTTAGGTATTCAACTTTTTTTTCTTTTTAATTTAAGGTACCTAAGTTATTTTTATATGCAATGTAAGGTTTTTTTGAGGTTTTTTCTACTTTTCAAAAGAGGTTTTTCGTCATTGCTTTCGTTGAAATGATTAATTAGTGTAACGTATCTTTATTATTGAGCATTTAAAAGTCATTTCGGCTAATTATGACTGATAACCTTTTTTGAAACGTAAAAAAACCGAGCATTGCACGTAAAATTAAGTTTGATACCTTAAATTGAGAAAAAAAACTGTTGAGTACTTTAAATTTAAATGGACCTAAAAGCACACGGTATGGTGTGCTTTCACATGCCAAACGCACCCTACAAGAACCGATGGCGCGCCATTCGTCTTACCAGGCTACACGCCATTCGTGAGCCAAAAGGAATTCAACCAGTAGACTGGCTCACGCCAAAGACCAAAAAGTGAACGCTTGCCTCTTTTTTTTATTATTATTTAATTAAAAGTGAGTAAAATAAGTAACGGTAACAATTTTTTCTAAATTTAAAGTGAATAAATGAAAGTAACCCAAAGAAATGTAACGGTAATAATTTTTAAAACACCCCTTTTCACCAATAAATACCTCATTTTTTATATAATAAAGGAATTACATAATTTCAGAGTGATTTTGTCAAATCATTCTTATTAAAAAAAACAACTGGGCTAATAGGAGAGCTCGATTTCGTCACGTAAGAAAAATCGTGTGATGTGATTGGTTAATAAAAGTCAAAATTAAATTGATTTTAGTCAAACTTTAATAAATTTGGTGGAGTATTTTGATTGATAATAAAAACACATAAAAATATAGGTGTCAAGTTTGTGAAAACAAAAACTTAAAAAAAGATGATGTAATTAATAAAACTTTAGTAGTTGAATTTTTAAAAATTATATAGAGTTAAGTGTAATATTATTAGTCTTCATGTTTTTAATAACTTTGGATTATAAACAAATACCCCTTATACTTTATACCTACTTATACTTTATACCTTTTATATTTTATATCTTAAAAATATAATATATATGTTGTTTTAAAATAACAACATAAATTTGCATAAGATTATAAGTATCAATTATTTTACTATATACGCTCAATAAGGACTCATTTATTTCATTTTTAAAAGTTTAACCTATGTGGACACGAGTTTACATTTTAAATATGGCTAAATTACTGAAATCGAGAATATAATTATCAAATTGTAAGCACATGTTACTTTAATCTATACTACTTTATAATGCATACTACTTTATAATCTATACTACTTTATAATGTATACTACTTCATAATGCATACTACTTTAATCTATGTTACTTTAATCTACTTTATAATCTATACTACTTTATAATGCATTTAGGGCTTCTAAAATTAGAAGGCTTAAAAATTCAGACTTTTTTACTTGCTTATTATGGAAAGAGTTTTTCTAACCAAAAATTAAGATAAGGAGCTCCAATCATGAGATGACATGTCACTTCTTAACAAACTCCAAGCCTAACTTCTAACAAACTCCAAACCTAACTCCTAACCACTAAAAATTAAGATAAAGAGCCCAATTATAAAATGACATGTGTCATTTCTCAACTAAAATTCATCTTTATTTTTAAATTAAAATATCTTTTATCAACTTATTTTTTTATAATCTAGTGTCACCATATTTTCTAAAATTTTATGCTCTTTAATTCAACATCCATTTTAATATATTTTTATAAGTTTTAGTTTTATATTTTTAATGGGTTTATTTTATTTTAATTCAAATTTTACAACTTTAACCTTTATTTCATTTATTTCAATCAATATAATCTTGATTCGTCAAAATCATATACTTTTGGGGTAGTGTTTGACGCGTAAGAGATTGCGAGGTATTTCTATATGCGGAATAATGATGTCGCGGAAAGATACTGGTAACCCAAACAAACACTTACAACCGACACATATACATTCGAAGTGTTGTGAAACGAATTCACTAAACGGGTAAGCAAACACATATAACTATACTTATCGCGCACGTTGTGCTTGGTACCGACTAGTATAAAATAAATATATGCGATTGTACTTATAAGAATATTTAGAAAAAAATTTAAAACTTTAAGGAGTATACTTTAACTTTATCAACGCTCATTATGTGCTATTAAACTTGGATCATATGTACAACA